>PVJS01055751.1:0-12560 GCA_004027185.1 Glis glis
GAGGCTGGCCGCGAACCCTGATCCTCCGGTCTCTGCCTCCCAAAGTACTGGGATTACAAGCGTGCGCCACCACGCCCAGCCTTATTCTTTATTTTGAAACAGGGTCTCACTAAGTTGCGGAGGGCCTCACTGAGTAGCTGAGACTGGCTGCGAACCCGGATCCTTCGGTCTCAGCCTCCCAAGTACTGGGATTACAAGCACGCGCCACCACGCCTGGCTTCATTTCCTTTTTATGTAGATTTAGGGAAAATGTACATCAGCCACTCAGACACAAATGCAAGCTCAAATAATTTGAGCCAGAAGTATAATTAAATTACAAACACACTTTTACCAACTATTTCTTCTTTTCTACAATCATCAATGAAGCATTTCATTAGTTAATTCAATTTGAAACATGCTTTTTTAAAAAAAAAACAGAAATTAATTCTCGGGTCATCCCTTCAGTGGATGTGATTTCTTAAAGGTTGTAGGAGTTAAAACTTTGTGGAGCCAGGATTTCATCATTTTTCTGGACCTACATTTCCAGTGAGAAATACTGTAAAATTGTGAGGAGTTTACAACTGTTAAGACACCATGCTTAATTAGCACAGACATTGGACTAATCAGCATTGATGAGGATCGATTTTAGATCGTATCTCTGAGATTCTCTATATTTCTGTAGTTGTTTCTTCCCATGAGGAAAGAGGATATAACTTCTGAGTTCAACATATGTGTGTTTACTTTTCCCTTTTGTCTCTCTCCTACCCCTGTAAAGGAAATAAGTAAACTTCAAATAAACTTACCAGATTTCCTACAGTCAACACACTACTGAATTGATCGGTCATGGGGTAGTGTTCCATAGCCATAAAAAGGGTATTTAAGACAATGCAAATAGTGATGGCCAGGTCAACAAATGGATCCATAACTATTAAGTTCACAAGATGCTTTACTTTTAACCACGCATCGCAGCAATCCCAGATCAAGAACACATTGGCAAATCTATACCAGCATGGCGGGCATTTCTGTCTAGATTCTTCAAGTTCTAGGGGGAAAAATAAACAAGATTAGTAAATAACAAGAAAAATCAAGTGTTGTTGCTAGTAGATTACATGTTGTTTGATAAAATTGATGCTTACATTTGTGAATAGCAACTAATATTACTTAGCTTAAAAATTGAGAAGACAATCCTATTAAATATTTCCATAAAATTTCCCATTAAAAATCACACAGATAGACTTTCTTTCTCTTTTAAACACAGAAAATAAAAACTTGAAATTTAATTATTTTTTCAAAATAACTAATTAGTGCCAGGTATGGTGGCACATGCCTGTAATCCCAGTACTTGGGAAGCAGGATGATCACAGGTTTGAGGACAGCATCAGCAACTTAGTGAGAGCCTCAGCAAATTAGTAAGACCCTGTTTCAAGATAAAAATTATAAGGTAGGACTGGGGGTGTAGCTCAGAGATAGAACACCTCTGGATTCAATCCCCAGTACCACCACCAGTAATAATAATAATGATAACAATAATAATAATAATGGTAATAATATCTAAGTAGTGATCAAAGATAAAACACTATATTCTCTTTATAAAAATAGAATGTTTTAACTAATCATCACAACACTGTTAAATTTAGTAAATAACCATTGTTTTTCTTAAAGTACCTTTTAAAAACACTTTCTAAAGCTATGATCCTCATTAATATGTGTGACCTATTGTCTCCTCTGGTTATCTTTATACCAATGTTGATCTTCTCACAATGAGAAAAGAATAACATCTTTCTTCTTAGTATAGTTTCAGACCCAAGTCTACAGCTGTGATACATTTATATATTTTAGAATTTTATCCTTATATATAAACACATTACTAGTAATTTTAGTGAATGAGGCCTTTTAAAAAATAACTATTATGTGACTAGAGATCCAATATGCCATTAGGAAAAATACAAAATGCAATAGATGTTTTCTAAAAAATATATGTTAGAATTGACTTTTATAACTGACTTACAAAAATGCATAGCTAATGTAATATTCCTCCAAACTTCAAAAAGTAGGAATTTGTTTAATATATGAACATGGGAGTAATAGTTGCTGACCATTCCAGTATGTTAAAATCAACAAACATTTGTGTCCTTGTACTTTGGAGGAATGTTATGTTGCTGTGTATATTGAAGATGGAGGAAAGACATTTTTAGGGTCCCTATTGCAATGGGACACAGGTTTTGATTTGTTCAATTCCTTCATATTCCTCTTCCAATTCCAACATCATTGCCCTGTACTTATACATATCCAGATTTAAAAAGGGAAGTATTCACTCTATTTGCATAAACCTAATGTAACATTAGAATAAATCTTTACTGGTATCAAGTGGAAAGTATCCCTCTATAGACATAAAAAAGATGTAAGTACAACAGAAATAGGCTTGTATTAGTTTTCATAATTAATGTGATGATAATGTACTCAATTTTCACATATATATGATCTTGAGAAACTGACAACAATAATTGTACAAAATGGTACCACAAAGCATACAATCAACAGAGAGCTGACTGCCTCATGCTTGGCTCTTACCCTCCATCGTGTTGGTCAGGATGCTGGCTATGCTCATGGCTCTTTGCCTTCCAGAGGAATCCTCCAGCATTTCCATTGAAATCTGGTAAGAACTTAGCCTTCTCTTTCTGACTTCTGTTTCAGTGGTGGTGCCCTGCAAACCAAATACTGATGGCTCAAACCACCCTTTTCAATGAATAATACAAAGCCACATAGCATTTCTTTGGAATAATCATGCTGCATGCAATTTTTACAGGTAGCCATTCACAAATAATAATTGAATTTATTGTTACATTATAAACATGTTTTAAAGAAAAGATCATAGGTGATACCACTTGACAAGAATTTACCAGTTGGATATAATTATATAAGGCAAGTATGCTAAAAATATTTTAATTAACATGTCAGAGTTTTCAGGGAAAATTTTTATAAGCATGCTAAATTAGTTATTTTTATTCAAATACAAATTATATCTTTAGCTTATATCTTTCAATGATTAACAGTCAGATCAATTTTCCCCCAAACTAAATACTGTGATTATATAGTCTCAAGGCTGAATTATTTTCTTTGAGGCTATATTGACATATATGGGCCAATTTTTTTCCATGCACAAACACAGATGTACAATGAAATGTGTGTGCTTTCCTGAGATATTTAAATTATTTCTATAAGAAATCAATATATTTATTTTAGAGTCATTTTAAACTGCACTATAATATTGACAGTAGTATGTAAATTTCTCATTATCAATATATTAATAATCATAATATTTAATTTTAAGAATGTAAACTTTTGAGAATATAAATGAACAGATATTTATATCATTTTGGGTGAAACTCTATCTATAATAAAGATTTGATTGTCAAAGTGCTCATTATTTTGTCTTAACAAAATAATTTGAATGAATTTGCAGCTATGTTTTACCCCAGACTCTAAAAATTGAGTCCTTTCAACCTAAAGCATTTGAAAGCTAATGCTCCCATACAATTCAATTGATTCTCAAGATTCCATTGTTTCTCATTCAATCAGTCATGTATTATTTTTATGGACTTTCATTTTGGGGAAGCAGGATGGATTGTATAACAGGCTAAGTTGCCCAGGCCTTGATGATTTCAAATTGAAGTATAATGTCAGCAGTAGCTAGCTTATCTATTATCACCTCTGGCTGAAGTTGTCCAGTAGGTGACGTTAGAGCAGATGGTCCACCCACCAAGGAAACCACACCATTGCAATCCACCGTGCTGTGCATCTTCCCATTTGCTGGAAGCCCTGGCACCATCCTGGATGACATACTGGCCTGACTAACGTTACTGTTGCGTCGCTCTCCATGTCTGTGCGGCACAAACAGTGAGTCTCTCCTGCTCTCGCTGTCTTCAAATGTGCTGTGCTCATCGTCAGCAAAGTCATTTTCAGATCCAACATCCTTTGCCCGACCTCTGAAGCTGAAAATGCTAGTTTTGCTATTGCGTCTTGGGGAAAACAGGGAGCCACGGATACTCAACAGAGACTGAGGAAAAAGGAAGGAAGAAAGGAACCGGGGGACAGAGGGTAGGGTGGGACACAATTGCATTTTTAATAAAACTTAATATTTCAGAAACAGTTTGCTTTTGGGTTGGAATAGTCTTGCTCTTTAACATGCGCAATCAAGTTTATAGAGAACATGTTTTTATTGTAAATTGTATACAAATTTAAGTATAAAAAGTGTTGTCCTGACTAAGAATTCTAATTTGCAATTTACTAAATGTGCCACCACTTTATTTAATCTTCACTCTCGAATTGTGAGATGGACTGTGTTATTATAATATGATAGATGAGAGACCAGATCCTGGAGAGAATAAAGTATTCTTTCTGATGGAAGTAGTGCTGTGATCTGAAAGGCTCGCAAATTGGAGAATAAGTTTTGGCTCAAGGGATAGTGTTGGTTCAGATTTTAAAAACATGTATAAAATATTTTACATCTTGATAATTACAGTATTGAAAGATTACCATTATCTTTCCATTCTTTTCTTCTGAATTCTAAGATGAAGGTCTTTCTCTGGGCTTTTTTGTCTCTATCCACATAGGAATAAAAGTCACAAAACTTACCTATAATACCGTCTTCCAAATTTCCTAACAATTTCCTAAATGACAATCAATGATTTGATTTGTTTGAGAGATGATATGTCATAGCAAACACAATAGGGAGGATTTCTAAACTATGACATATTTTACTACTCTTATATAAAATTTAACACTAACTTAAAGAAGCAAGATATATAACATGGCCTTGCCAAAGAGGGTGAGGTGGAAGATAGCTTATTTTTCTGACTTCATTTTAATTATACTAAAAAGAACCAGGTGACTCAAAAGTGATTTTTTTTTTTCATTTTGGTAGTGCTGGAAATCGAACCCATGGCCTCATGCAATCTAGGTATGTTTACTACCATTGAGCTATATCTCCAGCCCACAAAAAAAATTATTACAGATATTCACAAATAAAGTAAATCACTTTCTAATAGCAAGAAATGAGAATTTAGCTTACTGTGCCTTCACTTTTTGAATGAATCTTATTTATTTATTTATTTATTTATTTTGCGGTACTGGGGATTGAACGCAGGGGCGTTCTACCTCCGCGCTACGCCCCCGGCCCTATTTTTTATACTTTATTTTGAAACCGGGTCTCACGAAGTTGCGGAGGGCCTCACTAAGGAGAGAGAGAGAGAGAGAGACAGACAGAGAGAGAGAGAGAGAGAGAGAGAGAGAGAGAAAGAGAGCTGAGGCTGGCCGCAAACCCGGATCCTCCGGTCTCCGCCTCCCAAAGTACTGGGATTACAAGCGTGCGCCACCACGCCTGGCAGAATGAATTTTAAACTAGCAGCATCTAATGACTTTATTGTACTCTTGTGATAGTTTGCAGAAACATCTCTATGCAAAATATTTGCTTCCTTCCCTTGTCATTGATGATGACAGTCCTCTTTGTTCCCTCTGCTTGATTTCTCCTTCCCTTTCTTATATCTCTTCATAGACAGGGCAATATGCATATGTATATACATATGCATAAGCACAAATATACATATGCAAGCAGTACGCATGCTTGAGCCTTTCCTTTCTCCTTCTAAGCTTCTGTGTAAAACCATAGTGGAAAAACATAGGAAAAGAAGACTTTCAAATTATTCTTGGTCTCTCTGCCTAATTAGGTCAGGCTGATATTCTTAGGCTTCTTGGGCCCCACTTTTAGCTTTATTTTTATAGCTTTTCCCAGACTGCAAAGCAGCAGAATAATTTTTATTGCCCTCTGCCCCAGTGATATTCTTGAAAGATCTTATTCATTACAATATGCCACCGTTCCTAGGGATGTGGTTAAACTCTCTGCAGGAACCAGGGGCTGCTCAGCTTGTATATCCTGAGGCTGTGTCTATGTGACACTCAGTTGATACAGTAGGATTGTCTTACTAATGCTAGACAGAAATTAGACTGATTTCTCATCCAAATGATCAAGAGATTAGACCCTCCCCATTCTCAAGGAATGCTGTTTTTAATCTCCTTAGTCTCAAATTATCAATGTAATATCAGTTACATTCAGAACTAGAGTTTTGAAACTTTGTATACGAATCACTTTGAGTGTTTAGAATACAAAATCTTAAGTTTCATCTTTTTGGAATTGTGATTCAGGTAGTAGATGCTATGGTTTGAATGTGTTCCAAAAGTTCATGTCTTGAAACCTTAATTCTTCAATGTGGCTGTGTTGGGAGTTGGGCCTAGTGGAAGGTATTTGGGTCATGGGAGTCTGCCCTCACGAATGATGGATGGTTCTCGCATGGGAATGGGTTGTCATGGGGGTTTGGTGTCCTCTTCTCTCTTCTGTATGTACTCGTTTGCCCTTCCACTCACAAGGCTATCACCAGAAGCCGAGCAGATGCCAGTGACAAGCTTTTGGACTTCCTACCTACAGACCATGAGTCAAAATAGACATCCTTCCGTAATAAATCACCCAGCCTCAGGTATTCTATTATAGCATCAGAAAACAGACTTAGACCGTAGAAGATAGAATTCAGGAACGTGGATTTTCAACATGCCTACTAGGTGATTCCAAAGGTAGGCGAGCCTAACTCTACACTTAGACGAATATAAACTCACATCACATTATGTCTCATATTAATCCCTAGGATGATTCCATGTAATCGTGTTAATACACCTATATTCTGAAACGCTAAAAACTGAAAATCTTTCCACATAATATTGGTTGGGAATATGAGGTATGATTTTACTTCTATAACTTATCTGGCAAATACCCTTAATTTGCATGTTTTTATGTCAGAATATTTTCAGAGGCGTTCCAGATCTTTGAGTTTATTTGAAACTTGTATTCACTCTTTGGAAAGTATAATAATGGGTGTGAGCACAGCTTTCAAGGCAACGGAGACCAAAAAGGAAGATAGCAAAAATAGTATTCGGAGAAAATAAACCAAAAATAACACACTAGAAAATGCAGCAGAGTGAAGGGAATACCCACAGCTGTGGCAACCCTTTCTCTAGGGAAAGAGAGCTTTTATGCTGAACAGAAAGGCCATCTCTCTTTGCTTCAGGCCTGCCAAGAAATAAATTACAGGTACTTAAAATTATTTTTACCTGTTCCAAGAAGATAAACACAGACTTTTTCTTAATTTTCAGTAACAAAAAGAAAATACAAGAATTAATCTGTACAGTATAATTCTGCATATAGGTTCTAGACTCAAACGTGGGTTGGGAAGACTCCATGTGTTCTGGTGGAAACATGGAAGATGAATATTTGTTGGAAATATTATATAGCATTTTAAGTCAAATGTATGTAGCTTTCATTGTCTCTAATAAGTCAGTAACTACATTTGGTTTTAGCCACCATGATTCGGGTTTAAAATGAATGGCCTCAGTGTGTTCAAACAACATAGACAAAGTCTCTGGGGGAGATTTAAGTTTCCATTGTGACCTTTAAATACTTTTAAATTTTGTGTCATGAACACCTATTATGTATTTCAAAATAAAATAATGTAATAGATATAAAAGAACATTTAAAATTTGGATTAGTAGAGAACAGGGCACTCATAATTCATGGCCTCTCTACTTTGACATTTTCAGGTGATATGTTGGTTTTGAACAGTATGCCCTATGCATCTTGGGCTTCCTGTCCCTGCCACCTTCACTGATCCACTTTACTACCACAGAAAGTCTTTTTCTATTTACAAAGCCAGAACTATAAATTGCTTCTGGCATATTTCTGCTTGTGAGTTGTATTAATGCCCTCTTCCTGGGATCTGTCTTTATCGGGATCTGTAAATTCAATGTAACAGGTTACTTCTTTTACTTTGAAATTCTATCTATTGATATATAAATCATCCGTTTATAAGTATAAAATAAACTACTTATACCACATGTATATACTGCCTCTTTTGTGTGTGAGTGGTACCCAGGGGCTTTCTACCTGAGCTATAACCCCGGCTCTTCCTTTTTATTTTTTATTCTTTCATTTTTTAAAAATTTTGAAACAAGTTCTCCCTAAGTTACTGCACACTGGCATGGAACCTGGGATCCTCCTGTCTCAGCCTCCCAAGTACTGGGATTATAGATATGTTCCACCACTCTCGGTTTATATTGATTCTCCTTTTTGCCTTAAAACTGGCAGTCAGCAGCCAGGCATGGTGGTGCACACCTATAATCCCAGTGCTTGTGGGGCTGAGACAGGAGGACCTCAGGGTTCAAGGATAGCTTCAGCAATGTAGTGCAACTTTCAGCAATCTGTTTCCACAAAAGGGCTGAGAGGTTAGCTCAGAGGTAGAATGCCCCTGGGCTCAATCCCTAGTAACACACACACACACACACACACACACACACACACACACAGAGGATCTCACTAAGTTACCAAAGCTAGCCTAGAACTTGTGATCCTCCTATCTCAGGCTCCAGAGTAACTGGTTTTATAGGCATGTACCACCACACCCACCTATGGGTAGCTCTTTAATCCAAAAAAACAACAAAAGATCTGGTTTGAGAAATTGACTTCCCTACTGGGCTTCAAATGAATTCCAAATGTGTTGTTTTGATTAAATACCATATTTTATATTTGTATTATATAAGTGAGTTGTAGTTGTGTCTCCATATTGATACTATGAAAAAGAGGTTTTTATCTTAAAATTATTTATCTGTGTCTATTTTGTCCAAATATAAGAATGCCAGTTTTAAATTATTAATATGGAGTCTATTTTTCTTTAAAAATTTTTATTTACATAGTGAATGTAAGTTATAAAATAAAAACTCACTGATAACTTGCATGTCCCCTTTCCTCACTATCAAGATCTAAACAGAGTGCTGGACTAAATGTTGTGATTGTCACTCTTACTTTCATTAAAGCCTTTGCTCTTTATAAAAAGAATAACATACTCCTTGATTGATTTGCAGATTTTTGCTTAAAATCAATCATATGGAGTACCTCTCAAAGCATTGGCATTAGGGTATAATTCTGGCTCAGATTAATATGATTAGAAGTTTATAATTAATAGCATATGAAATACTAATGGAACCAAATACAAGGTTTGAAGTCATAACTATACTTATCACAGACTTTAGAACTATTCACTCTTTATATTATGTAACCCATAAAACTTATTTACAACACAGAGTTGAAACTATTTTTTCCTTTTTGACTTGAAAATCTCCTAGAGAACTGGGTGGTAGGCATTAAATTAAGGAAACTATTAACTGTCTTCCATGTCGTCTTTTAAGAGCGCTGCAGTCATAATTTCATTCTAATGTATCAAGGCGTGCCGCTGAGTCAGCAGAAAGAAGACTCAGCACAGCACAAGTCTCATACTAAAGAATAAAGGCAAAATCCAGAGACATTTCTTTTCAAAATGCATGCCTACGTTACAATCACAACCTCAAATGGAAAGGCAGCGAAGAAGGTAGGCTTGAAGAAGATAGGCTTGTCTTGTCTATGGTCTCAAAATGGAATAGGTTAACGAGAGCTTCCAAAATTGTGTCACTGACAAGAACACCTGAGGCGCAGGTTGTATGTACCCCTAAATTTAAGAAATATGCTAATATGGTATCAAAATCACAAAATGATTAAAGCCTATTACCTTAAAGTTATTGTTTAATATTTAAATCCCTTTTCAAGACAATTTATGAGAATTGAAAATAAGTATATTAAATGTTAGTACCCTGTCACTCACTTAAGTTAGATACTACAAAGATAAACCAAAATGGAATACGGCACCTAAAAGGCAGAGCAATGACAAAGCGATCCAGCGCACCTGGACACCCGTACCTGATGTGGGGAGCAGAACTTCGTGTCACCCGTCAGCCGGTTTCCATCCATGGAGAAAAGAAAGCTTCTTCTTTTGACACTGTCTTCTGACTCCGATTTGGGAAACCTGTCTCCCTCGCCTCTGTTCCCTTCAGGATGCTCCCTCTGTCTTCTCTTCTTCCTTCGGTTCCTCCACTCCTTGGCACTTTTGGAGCTTAACTTCGAAGCTTCTGAAGAACTTTCCAAGAGCTCTCCCAAGCCACCAATGCCACTGAAGTCTCGGGAGGCCGCAGACGCCGCGGCGACTGCCTGTCGGAAACAAACCAGGCGCTGCTTAGAACCTGGGACTTGAAAATGGCTGACTGTGGTGCACTATTGTCATCTAAGACCATTAACTGTATGTGAAAACGATGTCTTCTCTTCCTTTTATTTTGCTTTGCCAGAAGAGCTTACTTAATAATGACCCTCATGTTTTATTTGTTGGTAGTAGGGATTGAACCCAGGTGCATTCTGCCTCTGAGTGACACCTTCAACCTTATTTATTTATTTATTTAAAATATTTATTTATTTATAAACAGGTTCTCACTAAGTTGCTGAGGCTCTTGCAAAATTGCTGAGGCTGGCCTCGAATCTGAGATCTTCCTGTTTTAGCCCCCCCAACTACTGGGATAACAGGCATATGCTATCATGCCCAGTGACCCCCATGTTTTAAACAACATAAAGCAATATGCTAGCCTATGCATTAAGGCCAGAAAAGTAAATTCTTGCACATCTTCTGGATTGACCTTTTTTTAAAACTCTGTTGAGATTAGCTTCAGTTCAGGAAACATGTGCTCTATTAAAAGTACCTTCTATACTTTAAAAGCAAATGTTTTCTTAGTGGTAGTTGCTCCTCTGATCACTATTTTGATTCCACCAATTGGATTATTCCTCCCATGTGCAAACTGTAAACAACTGAGTGGTTTTTTTTTCCTTTAAATCCAGGACTAAAGACTTTTTTTTAATGAACTCAAAACATTTAAAGTCTACTATTTTACCTCTAAATGGAAGTAGTAGGAAAATATTGACTAATTGTTCCTCATCTTTTATTTGAATTATGTTTAGGTTTTTATTTACATCTCTGGGATCACTTTAATCCCACAGAATTTATTATATAGTACTTTTGGTTCTAATTTTTAAATGTTTACAAATTGTTACTTTTATAAACAGTTAACATGTCAGTAAATAAATATTTGAAATAATTTTTAGAGATTATGAAAACTTCTTCAAATATTTTCTTGCCACTTGTCAACGCTAAGTATTTTCAGCAGTCTGGATTTCTATACCCGCTAATTAAGCACAGCCAGCTCTGAGGTAAACCATGGCCAGTATTTTGTATTTTCATGTAGATGAACAGTATTTTTAGACTGGAAAGGATTTAGCCATTACTTAGAGAGGATATGAATCAATAGGAAGTATATCAAAACTGAATTCCCATTAGGTATATTTCTGTTTTCAAACATAGCCTCAGAAGTGGGAACAATTAAATTTAGAAAATATTGGTTAAAAGTTTTACATATGTCATTACTGAATACAAGTAACCCTAATTTATCTACCAAGTTAGGTGGGAATTTTTTTTAAACATGCTTTTATTGGTGCATTGTAGTCTCACATCACAAAGAGTATCTATTTTATGTTAACATACATGCACACAGCTCTTAGTGTTCCCCTCCTGCCTCCCCCCACCCATATGAAGTACCAAGAATGATGTTGGTATATTCTCACATGTACACATTGCTTATGATAGTAATTCCATTGATTCACTTCTCTTTTGCCCTCCCCTTCCCTTGTACCACTTCCCTTGCCCCACTGAGGTTTCTCCACTATCAACCGGAGTCCCTTGTGTGTCCCCACTATTCCCTAGGTTGCACATATTAATGAAAACATATGTCCCTTCTTTTTTGTGATTGGCTGATCTCACTTAACATAATGTTCTCTAGATCCTTCCATTTTCTTGTAAATGATGTTATTTTGTTCTTCTTTATTGCTGAGTAGCATTCCATTGTGTGTATTTCCCACAACATTGTAATCCACTCATCTGTTGATGGACACCTAGGTTACTTCCATAATTTGGCCACTGTGAATTGTGCTGCTATGAACATGGATATATTATGCATATATTACTGTAATTTTCTGGTTTCAGTCCCTTTGGTATGATACCCAGTAGTGGTATAGCTAGATCATATGGTGGATCCATTCCCAGTTTTCTGAAGAATCTCCACACTGATCTCCATAGGGGTTGAACTAGTTTGCAGTCCCACCAACAGTGTAGAAGAGTCCCAATTTCCCCACATCCTTGCCAACATTTGTTGTTGTTTGACTTCTTAAGGATAGCCATTCTAATTGGGCTTAGATGAAATCTTAGTGTAGTTTTGATTTGCATCTCTCTGATTGCTAATGATGTTGGATATCTTTTCATGTATCTATTGGCCATTCGTATTTTTACTCCACCAGGTAAACAACTAAACAAGGAGATTTGTCACTACAGCAAACAGAAAATAGAACTCAAAATGATAGGAAACAAAAATCATATCTCAATAATAACATTGAATGTCAAAGGACTCAACTCCTCAATTAAAAGGCATAGACTGGCAATGTGGATTAAAAAGCAAAACCCAAGCCGGGCGTGGTGGCGCACGCTTGTAATCCCAGTACTTTGGGAGGTGGAGACCGGAGGATCCGGGTTCGCGGCCAGCCTCAGCGCGCATGCGCGTGCGATCAATCTCTCTCTCTC
>PVJS01055752.1:0-12560 GCA_004027185.1 Glis glis
GTCTCACAAAGTTGCGGAGGGACTCACTAAGAAGAGAGAGAGAGAGAGAGAGAGAGAGAAAGAGAGAGAGAGAGAGAGAGACAGGGAGAGACAGCGAGAGAGCTGAGGCTGCCCATGAACCCAGATCCTCTGGTCTCTGCCTCCCAAAGTACTGGGATTACAAGCGTGCGCCACCACGCCCAGCTTACTTTGCTGAATTTGTTAATCAGCTCTAGTAGATTTTTGGTTAAGTTCTCTGGGTCTTCTAGATATAGGATCATATCATCTGCAAATAAAGATAATTTTAATTCTTCTTTTCCTATTTGAATTCCTTTGATATCCTTCTCTTGTCTTATTGCTCTGGCAAGAGTTTCGAGGACTATATTGAAAAGGAGTGGTGATAGTGGGCATCCTTGTCTTGTTCCTGTTTTTAAGGGAAATTCCGGCAATTTTCCCCCATTTAATATGATGTTGGCTTTGGGTTTCTTATATATTGACTTAATGATGTTCAGGTTTGTTCCTTCTATTCCAATTTTCTGTAGAGTTCTTAACATGAATGGGTGTTGAATTTTGTCAAATGCTTTTTCTGCATCTATTGAAATGATCATGTGATTCTTGTTTTTAGTTTGATTTATATGGTGTATAACATGCATTGTTTTGCGTATGTTGAACCAGTCTTGCTTTCCTGGGATGAAACCAACTTGGTCATGGTGTATGATTTTCTCAATATGGGTTTGAATGCGCATGGCTAGTACTTTATTTAGAATTTTTGTGTCGAGGTTCATTAATGATATTGGTCTGTAATTCTCTTTTTTTGAAGTGTCTTTATTTGGCTTTGGTATTAATGTGATGTTGGCCTCATAAAAGGAACTTGGAAGAATTCCATCTCTTTCAATTTCACGGAATAGTTTGTAAAGTATTGGCTTTAATTCTTCTGTAAAGGTTTTGTAGAATTTGGCAGGAAAACCATCTGGACTTGGACTTTTCTTTGATGGCATATTTTTTATTGCTGTTTCTTTTTTTTTTGCGGTGCTGGGGATTGAACGCAGGGGCATTCTACCTCCACGCTACGCCCCTGGCCCTATTTTTTATACTTTATTTTGAGACTGGGTCTCACGAAGTTGCTGAAGGCCTCATTAAGTAGAGAGAGAGAGAGAGACAGGGAGAGAGAGAGAGAGAGAGCGCGTGCGCACGCACGCGTGTGCGCGAGCTGAGGCTGGCCACGAACCCGGATCCTCCGGTCTCCGCCTCCCAAAGTACTGGGTTTACAAGCTTGCGCCACCACGCCCGGCTCTTTTATTGCTGTTTCTATCTCTGTGCCTGCCTGCTATTGGTTGATTCAGGTTTTCTATATCAACTTGGTTCAATTTAGGTAGGTTGTATGTGTCTTGAAATCTTTTGATTTCTTCCATGTTTTCCATTTTATTGGGATATAAGTTTTCAATATAGTTTCTTATGATCCTCTGGATTTCTCCACTATCTGTGGTGATGTCCCCTTTTTCATTTCTGATTTTGGTAATTTGGGTTCATTCTCTCCTTCTTTTGCTTACGTTAGCTAGTGGTTTGTCAATCTTGTTAATCTTCCAAAGAACAAGCTTCTTGTTTTGTTGATTCTTTGTATTTTTTTTTTATTTTCTGTTTCATTAATTTCTGCTCTGATTTTAGTTATCTCCTACATTCTACTGGCTTTGGGATTTTACTGTTCCTGTTTTCCAAGATTGTTGAGGTGTGTCATTAGGTTATTTATTTAGATGTTTTTTTGTTTTTCTAATGTGGGCAATCAGTGCTATAAATTTTCCTCTTAACACTGCTTTTTCAAGTTTCCCATAGATTTTGGTATGTTATGTCTCTGTTTTTGTTTAATTCCAGGAATATTTTTATTTCTCCCCTTATTTCTTTTCTGATCCATTCCTCGTTCAGAAGTGTATCATTCAGTCTCCGTGTACTAATGTAATTACTTTTAGTCTTCCTGTTGTTAATTTCCAGTTTCATTCCATTGTGATCTGAGAAGATGCAGGGAACTATATCACATCTTTTGAACTTGCTTGTACTTGCTTTGTGACCCAGTATGTGGTCTATTTTGGAGAATGTTTCATGGGTAGCTGAGAAAAAATTGTATTCAGGTGTTTCTGGTTGAAATAATCTGTATGTGTCTGTTAGATCCATTTGGTCTATGTTTTTCTTTTAGGTCTGAACAATTTTTATTCATCTTTTGTCTGGAGGATCAATCTAGTGAGTAGTGTGTTGAAGTCTCCCAATATTATTGTGTTTGGGTCTATTTGGGACCTGATATCCCAAAGACTTTGTTTTATGAATGTGGGTACATCCACATTTGGGGCGTAAATGTTTACTATTATTATATCTACTTGTTGGATTCTTCCTTTTATTAGTAAGATGTGACCTGCTTTGTCTCCTCTGATGTGTGTTAGCTTAAAGTCTGTTTTGTCAGATATAAGTGTTGCTACCCTTGCTTGTTTTTGATCTCTGTTTGCATGGTATATCTTTTTCCATCCTTTTACCTTTAGCATATGAGTATCTTTAGCTAGAAGGTGAGTTTCTTGTAAGAAGCATATAGTTGGGTTATGCTTTTCAATCCACATTGCCAGTCTATGCCTTTTATTTGGGGAATTGAGTCCTTTGGCATTCAATGTTATTATTGAGATATGATTTTTGTTTCCTGTCATTTTAAGTTATATTTTCTATTTGCTGTAGTGACAAATCTCCTTGTTTAGTTGCCTTCCTGGTGGAGTTCACCTCACCTGTGGTTCTGAAAATTGCTTGTTTTTCCTTCTTTGTGATTTATTTCTTTTAGGATTTTCTCCAGTGTTGGCTTGGTCCTCATGAATTCTTTAAGTGTTTGTTTATCATGTAACATTTTTATTTGTCCATCAATTTTATTTTATTTTATTTTTTTACGCTGCTTTTGTGTTTATGCATTTTTTTTTCAAGTTTGGTGTTAACATACATGCACACAGCTCTTGGTGTCCCTCCCTCCCGCCTCCGCCCCCATATGTAGTACTGATAATGATGTTGGTATAATCTCATATGTACACATTGTTTATGATAGTAATTCCATAGATTCACTTCTTTCTTGCCCTTCCCCTTCCCTTGTACCCCTTCCCTTGCACCACTGAGAGATCTGGAGAAGATTATGTTAACTGAGATTAGCCAATCACAAAAAAAGAAGGGACATATGTTTTCATTAATATGCGCAAACTACGGAGTGGTGGGGACACAAAAGGGACTCCAATGTCCATCAATTTTAAATGATATCTTTGCTGGATATATCAGTCTTGGTTGGAAGTTGTTTTCTTCCAGGGTCTGCAGTACTTAATACCAATCCTTCCTGGCATTCCTGACTTGGGTTGAGAAGTCTGGGGTGATTTTTATTGTTTTGCACCTGTATGTCACCCGTTCTTTTGCTCTTGCTGCTTTTAGGATTCTTTCTTTGGCCTTAACATTAGACATTTTAATTATTACATGGTGTGGGGAGGTCCTTCTTTGGTCTGTCTTAACGGTGTTCTATATGTCTCCTGTATGTGAATGTCAAAATCCTTTTCTATGTTTAGAAAATTCTTTGAATTATTTCTTTGAAGAGGTTTCTTATAGCCTTGGTCTGTGTTTCTAATCCTTCTTCGATGCCTTTTATCTTTAGATTCAGACGTCTTGTATTGTCTTGTATTTCTTGAATGGTCAGGATATGTTGTTGTAATATCTTCTGTATATCATTGAATGTGTTTTCAGTTTTGAATAAACTGTCTTCCAGGAGTGATACCCTGTTTTCCATGTGGTCGAGCCTACTAGAGTTGGTTTCTATTGCAGTCTTTAATTTGTTTATTGATTCCTTCATTTTGTTCAGTGTTTCTTTCTGATTCGTTTTTAGAGCCTCAACTTCCTCTTTCATCCCCTCTACACTTTCTTTGAGGCCTCTCATCATTCTGAAGATCAAAATTCTAAATTCTCCGTCTTGTATAACCTGTAGGTCAGAATCAGTAATCTCACTTGATGCATTGTGTTTCTTGTTTCTTCACTATTCCTCATTCTCATATATTTTTGGTGTTTTCAATTTTGTGTTTCTGTTGCCTCCACATCATCTTCCTTTCTATGTATAAGACCTCCTAATGGTCCCTGTAGACCCAATTGGGTCAGTGCGCTGCAGGCTGTGGTTCCCTCCCATCTGGTTGACCACGGCGTGGTGTGTGTGTGTGTGGGGGGGCATGCAGGTTCTGGAGGTCGGGTGTTGGCATGTGAGGTGCACTTCGAGGCAGGCGTGGTGATGGATGTGGGCTCCAAGGCGTGGGTGACGGTGCCGGAAGATGCCTGGTCTCCGAAGCACGGGTGCTGAGAGTCGCCTGGACCCCACGGGGTATACACATGCTCCGGGACTCGGTAGGCATCGCTGGAGTTTGCTCAGACTCTGAGGCATGTGCTGCATATCTTGTTTGGGCCCGAGAGGTTTGCAGACTCTGGGTATCAGTGCCTGAGGGTGCACAGGCACTGAGGCATGGCGCAGAGGATTGCACGTGGGCCCTAGTGAGGT
Organism: Glis glis; assembly: GCA_004027185.1. Classification (NCBI taxonomy): domain Eukaryota; kingdom Metazoa; phylum Chordata; class Mammalia; order Rodentia; family Gliridae; genus Glis; species Glis glis. The sequence goes on from PVJS01055752.1 coordinate 4,520, forward strand.
TCACGGGCTCCTGGGCCTTGGGTGGCAGCGTTGAAGCCTTTCCTGGCTTTGTGGTGGCATAGAGGGTTGTGTGGGTCTTGGGTGGTGGCGCCAGAGTGTGGCCGGGCTCTGAAGCGTGGCACAGAGGCTACCGCACAGGTGAGAGAGATGTAGCTTCTGGGTCTCAGGTAGCAGCACTGGAGGGCGTTGGGGTCCAAGGCAGGGCTTGGAGGGCCCCCTGGGTCTTGGGTGGTGGCGTTGGAGTCCGAGACGGATAGCAGGGGCTGCCTGGGTTGCGCTGGATTGTGCAGCTGGCTGCCCAGATTGCCCAGGATGGTGCATCTGGCCTAGGTGGGGTGCAGGGGGTTGTCTGGGTCAGATGAGATGGCACGGCTGGCCTAGGTGGAGTGCAGGGGCCCGCCCTTGTAGCGCGGAATGGCGCGGCTGGACTAGGTGGAGCACAGGGGGCCACCCACTTCACACGGGATGGCATGGGTGGCCTAGGTGGAGAGCAGGGGGCTACCCAGGTCATATTTCTAATGTTTCTATTATTAATTTATCCAATAATTATTTTCGTGGAACCAACTGATCTTTACAAGCCTGTTCTCTTTTAATATTCCTAGCAAACTTTTTTCAAAAGCAGTTATCTCATAGATAAGGACACTCACAGATAAGGAACCATATGACTATTTGTCTAAAATTACAATCCTAGTGATGAACTGATATTTGATCTGAATTAACTTTAAGAATATTTGTTGAGTAACTACTAACTGCCAGGCATTGTTAGGTGTGAATAAAGAATGTTGAAGAAAGCAAACATAGTGTTTGCTCTTTCAGATCTAACAGAACAGTTTGTAGAGAGAAATAGTAAAAGACCAAAATTGTCTGAGAGAGTCAAGGTCAGTTTGTAGAGAGTTCTTAGCCTATTTTAAAGATTTGAGATTTTATTCTTATGTGCAATGGAAAAACTATTGCTTCATTTCAAGCACAGGAAGAACATGGTATGGTTGATATTTTTAGAAGACCATACTGGCTGTGGATGGCTTAGGTGGTTTTGAATGGAAATCAGACAAAAGATATTAAAAGGTTGGATTAGGATAGTAGCTACTAAGACAGAAAGGAGTGGGATATGTATCAGAAGTAGAATTTCTATGACGGACTGTGTTTCATATATGTTGGATAAAATGGGACTGAATTCTCTTTGACTGTGAACCTACCATTGCTATAACTTAAGTAACCAAACCAGTCCCTGAGTCCTGTAGGGCAAATGATTACTTCCTGATGAGACAGAATATAAGTGAATAGTGATATCTGTTGACTTCCATCATTTCAGTGCAGCTGGATACAGCAGGGAAAGGTTGCTGTTCCTTGCTGCCTGTTGCCAACAGTCACTGTGATCCCAGGAAAATGAACAAATTGAAAATTCATTCCCTTGCAAACTCACTGCTCCATCAGTATAGTGCTGATCTGAATTTTCTGAACTGTCAATATGTTTCATTAACTATGAAACAATTGAGTGTTTAAGACATCTTCATTAGGATAAGTAAAGGTGCTGATCTACCAAAGCCAGATTGCTAGGATTTCTTGAAAGTCCCAAGGAGATAAGACAGTCTTTGCATGGGGTGGTGATTTGGCAGGGTGCCGAGCCATACTATAGCAAAGGCTCTGTTAGCATTTCTTCTTGAAACCATATTTTCTGCGTTGACTATCTGGCAGTTTTGGATTGCCTCGGGCTGATAATTGGCAACTGAGCTGCTAGACCAGATGGCATTTATTTATTTATTTTATAAAGGAAAGGGAGGGGGAAAAAGCAGGATGCAAATTGGAAAGTCCATTTTTAGTTATAGAACAGAAAAATAAAAGAGAAAAGAAATTGATTTTAAGCAGTTCCAGATGTTAGGTGCTTTTTTATTTGCAAAGCCACATCTAAAAGGAGAGTGCCATTAAGAACAGAAGGAGAAAGAGAGAGAGAGAGAGAAGAAAATAAAAAAGAATCTGCAGAATAGCGTTCGGTACGTTCAGTTGAATTTACTTGTTAAGAGTTTTCATTTACAGTGAATAAGAGCTTTTTTAAAAGGATAGAGGGAAAAAATCACACAATTTACATATGAATAATTACCTTCACACTCTGTATACATGAGGCAAAGAGAAAGCTTCAGCTGCTAAGAGTTCCTCAGCGCTGTCTTAATCACCAAGCCCTCTCAGCCCACCTTGCCTGTTCACGAGCCATCTGTGAGGTTCCATTGTGTTCTGCCTTCTTCAGCTGTTTCCTTTTGTCCAAAGCAGGACTTTAATTAGCATCCATTAACACAGTGCCAAGAGCATCTTCCATCAGCCTTTTAAATCCTTCTAGATGGAGAAGAAATTATGATTGCCGTAATGAATTGTGTCTTGTCCTGAATCTGTATGCCAAGATTCTCCAAACCTTAAATTATGGTCTGTGGAGCCTCTTCACTGGGTGTCTGAGGTGTTAATTTGTCATGTTCTGAGGAATCAGCACACCTACTACAGTGAACGGGTTTGGGGCACATGTGTTTATCGGGTTCTTAATATATATGATGGTCTCAGCTTCCTGTCATCTTCCATTGAATCCACACTATCCAAATACCTGACCTGGTTCTCAAAAGACAAACCACCAGGAGGAGTCTCATCTTTGTAGAATGGGATTTCAGACATGGGCTTTCCAGGAAGTTAGCACATGATGTTGAAGTGGATGATCTGCCACACTTTGAGGAACAAGGTCAGCTCACCATGACAAGTCTTCAGTAGGCGTCATCATTCAAGAACTTGAAGTAGGATAGAAGAAATAGGTAGAAAGGAGACATAAAGAAAGAACAAAGACAATGTAACTTTAAGATGTGGCAAAATTCCCCAATACCCTTACTCCTCAAGCCAAGCTTATCATTCTCTCCCCACCCATGCCTGTTAGTTCCAAATATCTGAGGGATTTACAAGTCTTTACTAATTACCTGAGCACTGCTAACTATCCTCAAAGAGGTATCTGTTGATCAGACAACAGAGATCATACAAAAGATGTGAAAAGGTGGTGGGACACCATACTGGAAACTCACTTACAAAATATCCTGGATTGTTAATTATCCAACCTAGGAATAGTTAAGCAGGAGACATATTTGTTGATCAGAGGCCAGAGGTCACACAAAAGAGCAATCACCTTGGGCATTGTTAGCTGTCCCTGAATAGTCTTAACAAAAGAGATGGTTAATCTGGATTGTCAACTTGACTGGGTTATGATTATGTGACTTTGGGTGTGTAGATAAGATGGTTGGCTTATGTAACAGCTGATTGAAGGATAAGTTCTGCCCTGAATGTAGGCAGCACTGTTCTGATAGGCCAGGACTGGATAAAAAAGGAGAAAGCTGTGTGAAGGGATGGGAAGAAGTTGCACTTTTCTTCCTGAGAAAAGTGTGTCTGCTTTTGCCTGGGGTATCGGCCTTTAGCTCTTTAAACTGGACTTTCGCCATTATTTCTCCAGAGAGATTCCTGGCCTTTCCATCTTGGACTGGGATTGCATTATCAGCTGCTCTGATTCTGAGACCCCAGCTCTTGAACTGCTCAACCAGCTACTGGTTCCTCCAGCTCTCCATGTGCAGGTGGCCACTTGGGGCTACACTGCTTTGGACTGTAAGCTGATTTGATAAATCCTCTTTTACTTTATATGTGTCCTGTGAATTCTGTTATTCTAGTGACCCCTTACTAATACAGATATTGATTGAAAAGATAGTGAAGACCCCATCAGGACCCCGCAGGTGACCAAACACCCTAAATCATCTTGTGACTGCTGGTCTGATGTCCACCCTCACATACCTCCTCCTACCCACCTCTCTCAACAGTCTTTTATTAAAGAAGAGCTGTTGCCGGGCGTGGTGGTGCACGCTTGTAATCCCAGTACTTTGGGAGGCGGAAACAGGAGGATCCGGGTTCGGGGCCAGCCTCAGCTGGCGCACGCGTGCGCGCTCTCTCTCTCTCTCTTTCTCTCCCTCTCTCTCTCTCTCTCTCTCTCTCTCTCTCTCTCTACTTAGTGAGGCCCTCCACAACTTCGTGAGACCCGGTTTCAAAATAAAGTATAAAAAAATAGGGCCGGGGGCGTAGCGCGGAGGTAGAGCGCCCCTGCGTTCAACCCCCAGTACCGCAAAAAAAAAAAAAAGAAGAGCTGTGAACCTCCAAAGTTCAGTCTCTCACTCTGGAGATGGCCCACATTCTCCCTTGAATGTGTATTTCTTGCTTTCCTAAATAAATCTCTAGGTCTCTGATTGGCTCATGCTGAAGTTCTTTTCTGCCATGTAAGGCAAGGACTCTGCTGGTCCTGAGTTGTGCTCCCCATTCTCCCCACTGGGAACTGCTCTGGACCCTCTATGGAATCAACCTTTCTCCTGGGATAGGCTGACCAGCTACCTGACTCTGGTGAGGTTATTTCTTCTCTCCTGGTCTCAGATTCTTTGTCAGAAAACTGATACATGTGGTCTTGTAGGCTTGTTATGTTGACCAATTAAAAAAATCAGTATGAAAACACTTGTCAGATCAGAAAAAAAATAATTGGGTATTCTGTGTCTATTCAATCATTTCCAATCTATGAGAACTTAGAGGTCTTACCTCACATATCTAAGCTGATATCTTATTTCTTAATATTATTACTCCATTGGATAGTTATGAGCATTAAATCACACATTGCATATAAGTATAAGATGCCTAACACACTGGCTGAAATTTGGGGAGCATAAGATCAGTACTAGGTCCTCCTGCCCTCTGTTTTCCTTTTCAGGGTGAATCAGTTTACACCATGCTCATGGTTAAGAAGCAACATACTTGTGATTGCTTTATATAAATAAAGTTGAAATATATAATTATTCATTATAAAGTGCTCTCTGTGTGCTGGGCAATGTTTTAGACACAAGGAATACAACAATGAATAAAACAGAAAGAAAAACAAAACAAATAAACATACAAATAATAAAATAATTAAAGCAAATATCTAGTATTGGCCTTGTCCGACCCAATTCAAATTCTGCATGATAACAAATCTGGAAATCACTATAGTATAGAAGCAAACTATGTAAAAAATAATAAAATGGAGAAAAATAAGCAAATTATTATTAGGTTCTCTTTACTGAACTAGCATTCCATGAATGCTACCACATGAATCAATTTTACTTCCTCATTGATTTAGGACTTGACCTATGTTCTAAATGATAAATGGATATTGACTTTCTGACAATAGTGGAGAAAATCAAATCCTATTAAAATCAAATAATGAAATATATATTGCAAAGATAGAAAAATGTGTGTATATTTAGAACAAAGCTGTTCCTTCCCTCTGGTAAAGATGTTACGATTGGAATCATGAAATGTGGAAATCTTAAATAGCACAGCAAATTCAATTCTAACATACAGAAGAAAAACTATTTAGATATAAATTATATATGCTACATTTTATATATACATATATTTCAAACAGTGCAAACAGAAAGTCTGTGTGTGTGTGTGTGTGTGTGTGTGTGTGTGTGGTGTGATGTTGGGAGCTAACTGAGTAGAAATTATGACTGAGCAATATCAAAGCATTTGAGATGATGCAGGCACAGAGATAAACTGACACAAAGGGTAATGGGGTGTAAGGATCAGGTCAGCAGGACTCTGGGATCAGATTTCCTGGGTTTAGATTCTGGACCCAGAAATTTCAGACCATGTGGCTTGGAACGAGTTATTGTACCTGAAATTCAATTCCTTATCTGGAAAATGGGGAAAAATAGCATTCATATTATGGTATTGTTGTGAAGATTATGCGAATGAGTTCACGTGAAGCAGTTGCTGCAGTGACTGGGAGCTCTCAAAAAGATCCTAGCTGCCCATCAGGTCTCTGTTCCTTCTTCATCTCTCACTCATTAGTTATTTTTGGGTTCAGACATTTTTTTTTAAGTCAGGAGCTGAGCAAAATTGGTAAAGACTCTCCCCTCATGAGGTTTATATCTCGAGCAGGAAAGATAGAAAATAATTTTCCTCTGCTTCTAGTAAGTTCTAATGAGGTAGAAACATGCCGTCATCCCTTTGCTATCCATAAACAAATACAAAAACACTCTTCCAACTTTATTGTGCTGAGAATCCAGCTCTCTTCTGCTCCTTCACTCGAACTCAACTTTTTTGTTTTGAAAATGCCTGGTAGGAAAAATGAAGAGAAGTAGAGAAAGCAATCATCAAGAGGAACCGGAAGCTCTAGGTCTGTGCCTAGAGCTTTAAGCAAGAACATCATTACAGACTGAAGGTTGAAATCGTAATCCCCAATGTGATGGTATTAGTAGGTGTAACCATTGGTAGGTGGTTAAATCATGAGGGTGGAGTCCTCATGAATATGATTAATGCCTATATAAAAGAGACCTCCAGAGCTCCCTTGTACCTTGTACTAAGTGAGGACATAGCAAGAAGGTGCCACCTGAGAACCAGGAAGTGGACCCTCACATGACATCAAAACCACAGGAGCCTTGATCTTGGACTCGGAGCCTCTAAAACCATGAGAAGTCAATGTTTGTTGTTTAAGCCCCGCCAGTCCATGGTACTTTTCCTAGCAGTCAAGACTAAGACAGGACAAGTATGAAACTTCACACACAGTACAAATAAATGACATTAAGTATTACATATTTAGATAATATCTACTAAAACAATACTTTCTACTGATTCGTATTTATTTATTTACTTATTTATGTTTAGTTAGGATATTAAGTCCTTTGCAAAGACTCCAGACAGGTTTGACCACGAGTCCACATATAGAACCATAGGATACTGGAAGATTTTGTAGGAAGAAGACATGGTAAATCCGTTTAGTTCTTAGAACTGCCACACCACTGTGTGATGCTTGAACACCCAGGCTATAATCATGATATTGATTTCATTAGGCTGTTGTAACATTGAATGTGAAAATGTTTTGTACCAATGCCTCCTAAAATAAAGTAAAACGACATGTTTAAAATATGTTGGATTTACAGGTATTATATATCCTTCTGGCAAAATGACATTTAAATGAAAAATACATATTCTCATGCAGAAATTAGACCACAATTACTGTGTATACTGCTAATTTTTCACTGTTTTAGAATACCTACATTTATTGGTAGATTAGATAAGTCTATACCAAGAAATAAAGAATGGGGATGTAAATGAAATACAATATAAATCCATTAGGCCATCATTTTTAAAAAATAAAGTTTGTGAGCTTTATTTAAGAACAACTGTTTTACTTGAGAAAAATGAAAAATGAAACTGGAGCAAACTAGTAAAGCCAGCCAATGAAAAGGCAGCTTTATGTAATGAGGAAATGCAGCACGCTGCATACAGAATGCTTTTTAAAATTAGGGCTTAACAAGAAATATGGGAAGAAAGCAATCTGGTTAATTAGAGAACACTAAAGTTGGGGGGAAAATAGTCAAGTGCAAAACTGGTCTAATGGCATGCAGGTCTTGAAAGAAAATACATCAACATGATTGTTGACAAATGAAAATAAAACATTTTATAAAGTAATTATGAACATGGTAAATGTCAATTAAGTTATTTTTAAAGAATCACAGTATAATCAGGGTAGTATTAAAATAATCTTAAAATAGTTAAATCTTTACCCAGAATGTGATTGAATAAAACTCTATCCTGGACATTTTTGTTGACATTACCAAGCTCTGTGATTATGGAAATGCCACAAACCTTCCTCAACTGATTTCTATTCAAAGAAAAGGGGTCTGAAGATTTCTTTCAGAAAAAATAATGTATGATTCTACAGCAAATCTTCAGATATTTAGAATTCTCGGAAAACTGTTTTCCCAATGGTTGGAAAGGTATTTATTTCAGCACCAAAATATATCAATTGGACATTTTACTATTGTATTTATAAGCATATAACATATTCTGAACAGTGTCTACTTTCTTATGTAAATGATAGTAAATTGAATTTCACTCTTGTATGTGAATGTAAGTTTCCTTGATAAATTCATTTTGTCCAATTATGTTTTTAGAAGGTTGATCTTTGGGTATAAGGTTTTTCAAATTACATTTATTTGTGACTGAT
>PVJS01055753.1:0-12560 GCA_004027185.1 Glis glis
AGAGAGCGAGAGAGCTGAGGCTGGCCGCGAACCCGGATCCTCCAGTCTCCGCCTCCCAAAGTACTGGGATTACAAGTGAGCGCCACCATGCCCGGCCTATCTGTATGTTTTATTTAGATATTTTATATAGCTGAACAGAGCATATATATTTTTATAATATACATTGTTGTTTTATGGCATACACTATAGAATTCCACAATTTAAAGCAACCAATTTAGCATCACCTTATTAATCATAAACGTAAATACTATCAATAATGTCCCTGATATCTCTTAAAATATTGATTAATAAACACCTAAAATACTCTAGAAACAGTACCCAATAAGTGAACAAAAAAGGCTCCAATCATATATATTCAAGCTTAAAACTTGAAGAGTTTGGGGAATTTACATTCATGTTTTCAAGGATTAAAAATAAAGTTGGATGTGGTGGTGCATGCCTGTAATCCCACTACTTGGGAGGCTGATGCAGGAGGATCACAGGTTCAAGGCCAGCCTCGACAACTTCATAAGACCCTTGGCAACTTAATGAGACCCTGTTTCAAAATAAAAAAAAAATGAAATAGGAATAGGGATGTAGCTTAGAAGTAGAATGTCCCTGGATTCAATCCCCAATATTAAATAAATAAATAAGAGAAAACTATAATTGTGAAATAAATGTGCCTCCCTATTCATTCATTTAAAATTATTGAATACCTGGCATTGTATTAAATACACAGTGCACAAGTCTTGCAAAGTGACTGTCCTTATGAAACATATTCTAATTGTGGAAACAGTGTGTGCTTTAATGATTGAAATCATTTTAGCTTTCAACATAAGAAGGGAATCAAAAGGCTTGGTCTTAGAAAATAGCTAACGGCACTCACTTTAGAAAGAATGAACAGAGAAAGGAAAGGGTATGAGAAAGGCAGATGAATGAAAAGAATAGTGTGTTGAGGAAAGACAAGGTGCATTCTCCTTTAGGAAACCACAGAGGCCAGCGGCCATTACCAAAGTTAGTAATAAAGTGCGAGTGGTATGTGGGAGTTTGGAGAGCCAGGTAGGACTTGGATCACAGTGGGCCATATGTTTTATCTTAGTTATTATGGATCAGTAGAATAGTTTACATACTACATTATTATATCTACAACACATCTAAATATAAAGATGCTTAGACTTTATAATTCTGCCTATCATTTCTTTGAGTTTATTTATATGTATGTTCACATGTAAAGATAACAGTTAAAAGACACAAGTCCGATTGTAAATAAGTACATTTTCTATTTCAGGCATTTCTTTATCTCGCTATAAGATACAGGTTTTTTAAATTTTGAATAAAACAACGCATTTAATGCAGTGGTGCATGCAGAAATGTTGATTGAGTCTGAATTACTACAATAACAGACGAGGATGTTAAATTCAAATATATTGGTGAAAATTTATACCCAATATCAAATACTCCTGGTCGGTATGTTATCTTCTTTAAATAAAAATAATTGAAATGGGGATCTAGAGAAATGGAAAATCTGAATATCACCTCAATAAATTACTTTTTCAATTGTTTCATACCACTAACATCTCATATTAAATCTCATAGCCGATTCTAAGTTGCATGAATTGCTCACAGTCAGTTTTTAATCTGGAAGCCATTTCTGACCCCTCTGACATTCCTTGACTGCCTTTTGCCTCCGTAAGTTTCAGCTGAACTATGACCTGCCTGAAGCTTGGTGAACCTGGCTGCAATGTTCTTCACACGAGTGCTCTTGTGGATACCCAGGGTCCACATCATTTATTCTACACCACGTCCCTCCATCTTAATCTGCTTCAACTGCATTCCCACCTACCTTGCTTTCACCAGTTTCCCATTCGTCCATCACATCCAGATTCATCCAGCACATGACTTTTAGCTTCTTGCCTGATGGTGGTCAGGTGGAGGAGCAGCCCAGAAGCAGGAAGACCCAGGAGCTGTTGGCTTTTGTTTTTGTTTTTCTCCTTCTTATGGTCTGGATTTAGAATGCCCCCCTAGACCTCACTTAGACAAGGCAGTCATGTTGGAGGTGGGACTTGGTTGCTGAACAGGATTCCTTGGGAGTGTGGCCTTGGGAATCATATATGGCCTCTCCTCCCCTTGCTCCTTGATGTGAAATCAGAGCCCTTGGGGGGGGCTCTCTCTCTCTGCTCCCCCCTACCATTACCTGAGCTCTGCAAACTTCTCCTGGCCCAATATGGAATGAACCCCTGAAATCTCCAGAACTGTGAACAAATAAGTCTTCCTCTAAGTTGTTGTCCTCAGGTTTTTGGGGTCACAGCAGTGTGAATGACCGGAGCACACCCTAAAGCAATGAAGTTCACTGAGTGGCGTGGAAAGTGGGCTGCAGCAGGTTGGGGTGAGGATAGACATATGTCGCCTCCCTTTGAGAAGGAAGCCATGACGTGATACAGACCTTTCCTCAGGAGGGCAGCCATGCTGTGATAGAGGCTTCCCTGACCCCCAGGCTGAGGACAGTGTCACCCACACAGTCTCTGGTAGGAAGATGGGAAGTAAAGCCACCTTGGGTCAGGGCTGTGCAATCACCTCAGCTGAGTCTGCTTCAAGCTCAGCAGACCACTGTAGCACCTGTCTCTGTCCTTTCATCCTTAAAGATCAGGTTCCAGAGCCTGAGCTTCCATGAGCTCTAGTTCCTCACATGGGCTTCCTTCCACATTGGACTTTTGCTTCTAATATTCTACTAGTACTCCATGGTATCACTGCTAGAATTTCCTTCCTGTGAGGACAGACATATGTGAGTATATAAAGAAGTCAACATAAATATTTTTTCTAGTTCAGTATTTATTGAAGATTGATAACTAGGAATAAATTAAAAAAAAACAGATTCTTGGGCCCAATGAGGACCTATTGAAATCACGCTCCCTTGACGTGGGAACTAGAATTTCATTCTTACCAATACCCATTGTAATATTTATTTTCAGTAAGATTTGAGGGGTCCAGTTATGCATAGTGAACTAATTTACATGCATTTGTATCTGACATTTGCTTCTTTCCATGGAAGATTTTAGATAGCCAAATTTCTAAATATCTAGGAAAATCAAAACATATGAGCAAAAACATAAATGTATGTGTGCCTGGAAAATACAGAAAGAACATTTATTTAATTAGTTTATTAGTGCTTCTGCAACATGGGTACCTGACAAATAAATGTATTTCTTTTTTTTTTTTTTTTGCAGTACTGGGGATTGAACCCAGGGCATTCTACCTCTGAGCTACACCCCCAGCCCTATTTTTTTATTCTTTATTTTGAAACAGGGTCTCACTAAGTTGCAGAGGGCCTCACTAAGTAGCTGAGGCTGGCCACGAACCCGTATCCTCCGGTCTTAGCTTCCCAAGTTCTGGTATTACAAGCGTGTGCCACCACGCCTGGCAAATAAACGTATTTCAAACTCAGAAAATTTTTCAAGAAGAGAGATAGCATTTGATCTGGAACTCAAAAGATTCACACATTTCTGAGCGAATGAGAAAGAGAGAAAGAAACATGGTTCCAGAGTCTCAAAAGCCTACAGATATATGTAAATAGAGTAAAAGTTAGATAAATAAATATCTTGATAGAATAAAAGTTAACTGCTTAAATTTCTCATGGACTTTAAATGAAAGTTCACTTTCTAAGAACTGGAGATCCCAGGAAAGACTTTTGAATACATACAAATATTAATTTTATACCTAAAAGTTGAAGCGCTAGAGACCTAAGAGACATAATAGCCTTCCAGAAATAATTCTTTATCTATGGGAAAGGTGGGGTATAGAATACACTGGGTGGTACAAAGCTTTTTTGACTAGCGGGTGTGGTGAGCTTTCTGGAGGAAGTGACCTTGGGTAAGCACTTTTTAAGAAGGAAAAGGCATGCCTCACATCTCTGTGAATGAATGTTGGTCAGCATGTTTTGAAACTGGGTCTCACAAAGTTGCAGAGGGCCTCACTAAGTAGAGAGTTCGCAGCCTCAGCTCTCTTGCTCTCTCTCTCCCTGTCTCTCTCTCTCTCTCTCTCTACCTAGTGAGGCTCTGCGCAACTTCGTGAGGCCTGGTTTCAAAATAAAGAATAAAAAATAGGGCCGGGGGTATAGCGCAGAGGTAGAAAGCCCCTGGGTTCAATCCCCGGTACCGCAAAAAAAAAAAAAAAAAAAGCAAAAGGAGACACTTTTCTAAGGTCTTAGGGTATTGAATACATGAAGTGCATATATTTTATATACATGAATACATGAAATGCATGTATTTTACCATACTGTGGTATTCCAAAATGTCATTCCTTGGATCAACAAACATGTTTATTAGAATGCTTGATGTCGTGTACAAACAGCCAGAGGACTACTCTGGCACTGGCATCTGATAAGGTAAACTACTTGAGATAAAATGGATTCAAAGTATCTCTAAGGCCAGAAGTGCCTAAAACCCAAGTTTCAGTTTTCTGGCCTCCAAAATCAGAAGTCAATTTGAAGGTCATACTCTTGAATGAGAAGCTTTGATTCCTGAACTATGTATCCTGTTTGTTGGTTGTGCAGTCTTGGTCTAGTCATGTAGCTGATTGACTTCTCATCTGAAACAAGAATAATAATACCAATAGAACAGAGTCAGTAAGAGTGTCAAATATACATATAATTGTACTAATTACATAAAACCCAACATAATTAATAAGGTATTAAAATTATATTAATATATCAAACCAATTTTTGGCTTTTAAATGACTATCAAGCACCATGGTATTTTCTTTAAAAACTTCGTTCTCTTGTGTACCATTGATTTACATCTTGGAAAAAGCAATCCAAGAAGCCTGATGCTTAAATTTTATGTGGAAGCCCTCCATTACATGTATCACAACATCTTTCTTCCTTAACAACATATGCAACCTGAAAGGCTTGCTATGTATTTTATATCCTTCTCTTGTTACTTGCATTAGTAAGTAGAAACATTAAGTTATTCTTGAGTATGGTTAGTAACAATTTATTTTTCTGCTTTTTTGGTTGTTATTGTTAATACTCCAATAATGCCCAGAATTTGTGCCACAATGGACCATGATTTAGCATGCATTTTTTGTGGTTTAGAAGTGGTTAAACATCCTTTTCTCTCATCACCAGCTCTAAACCTAGCTGCCTTTTTTTCAGAGTCAGCTAGAAGTGTGATGAGCTTGCAACAAGCAGGATTTAAAGAGCTAGAATCGAAGAGTAGACTCAGCACCGCTGCGCCGCATACTCAGGGGAATGGCAGTGGTCCAGGAGCTGAGGGCTGAGGGCTTCTGGAGCGAAACGGTGATTTCCCAATAGTTGGCCACATGGATTTGAAGACATACTACACCCACTCACAGAAATTATAATCCCTGTATTATCTAGATTGACATTATTTGAGCTAGCTTTATTGTTGTTTGGTTTATTTTACATTTCCTCTGAGAGCTTATAAAATAAATGATAAGTACATATACACACAAACATACACACATGAAGCAAAGGGAGCATGATAACCTTTTCAAATTCTGTTCATACACTTGTCAATATAGTTCTCCAACACTAATAGTTTTCCGATCCCAGGGCCATAACAAATTGTTTGATACAGAGTTTAAATGCCATATTTTTGTTTTTCTCTTGTGCTGGAGGTACTTTCTTTCACCTGTGTGGGAAAATACACCTGCCTTCTGCAATAAGAATGGGAAGAGGAGGATACTTTAAAGCCTGCTTTTCCACAATGTGGAGAGTTTTAACAATACACAAAATTAGTATTACTGGGCTCCTGAGCTTAACTCCATGGAGGTGAATAAACACTTTAATTCCATTTTAACTGGGAAAACATTTGCTAAGCTAGTCTGACACTTCTGTGGACATTATCTCCTTCATCTCTCTGAGGCTTCTGAGCCACATAAAAAGTTCTCTATCATTTAGTGCTACATAAAATGATGTTGGTAGTGTTTGCTTCTCACCAACAAACAATTTGAAAGAAAGTAAAAATCAAGGTAATTATAAAACACTCTTGAAGAATTTCTTGAGGAGAGGGGAAATAAAGGTTTCTGTATACCCTATTATTTTAGCTGGTACTTTTTTTAACCATTTGTTTTCTGTTCCCAAGCAGCTCCACAGTTATTTTCAACTTCTTGTTGTCTCAGGAGAAAAAAAAAAGTACTAGCCTCCTCACTATGTTGAGAATTTTATTTCCTTTCTCTACTTAATTTGAAAGATTCTATCCTTGACAGCAAAATAGTAGTTATATGTAAACTAATGGTTTTAATCCACACATGATTTCTACCTTCATGGGGAAATCTGGTCAAATCATAAGTTTCAAGTTACTAGTTTTAATTTTTTTGTTCTGGGAATTGAACCCAGGGGCATTCTACCTCTGAACTACACCCCCAGCCCTATTTTCTATTTTTAAATTTTTGAAACAGAGTCTTGCTAAGTTGCTGATGCTGTCCTCGAACTTGCGATTCCCCAGTCTCAGCCTCCCAAGTAATGGGATTACAGGCACGCACCACAGCACCCAGCTCAAGTCCCTAATGAAATGAGTTTAACAACTATTTTGGTTTATATATCCTAATTCTGATACCAATTTCTGAAACAAATACACATACACAATATGTGGAACTATATAGAGAGAAACTTCCCTCTGTATAGTTGCAAATACAGCATCAAATTTGTTAACGTGCATGCATTGTTTAAACAATGCAGATTAATATTGTTACTATCATTTGAAAAATATTTTTTCCATTTTGGAAATAATAAGCCACATTTTAAAAAATTCAGAAATGATAAAGCAGAATTATCTTTCAACTAACCATTATAATCATTTTTAGGTTTCTCCAGCCTGAGAATAAAGCTCAGATCTCGGTGTGTTTTCAAATTATACTTATTCTACTTTTCCCTTATCCATATTTTCTAAAATTTCACCCAACCTAAATTTTCAAAGGCTCCCCACCTTATCTCTGCAACTATTCAGGAGGTCTCACATCACAAATATCCCCAAGCTCAGAACTCGAGTAGCCAGAAAGGATCCCATAAAACCAACAGTTCCCACTCTGGTCTTTGCTGTGATGATCTGGTGGAGACACCACACCCCCTCCCCACACAGGCACTCTCACCACTGAGCCTGCTCCAAGCAGAAGAATACAGCGCCCCAGGACAGCTGACAATGCCGCCTTCTGTTGCTGTCGAAGTTTCTGGCACCAATTGTGCTGACTCCTCTCGTGCTGATTTGCACTCTCAGTCTCTCCAAGAGAGCTTAGTAAAATAGCTGGGATTCTAGATTCTTCTCCCAATATTAAACACAAACCCATAAAGTTGAGGTTCAGAGGATAATGTCGCAGAGGATGACACTGATGACCAATAGAGCCATCATCATCGATACTGTACTCACAAGTATCCCCTCCCCAGCTTGGCAGGTTGTCCTTGAACCTCTGCTTTGCCAGCTCAGGCAATTTGATGCCAGGCATTCTTTCAAAAGAGGTAAGGCCTATTGTGCCTCACAAGTGAGCACATGGGAGGCTCATGATAGGCACTGATCAGGGTATATTTTCCTCCATTCTGCTTTGTTTTATCCATAAATACCATATGCAAATGCTCTGTCTGGAACTAGGAATACACAATAAGAAATAGTTTTATTCACATGGAGTTTATAGTCTTTTGGAGGGAGACACATGGTAAACAAATATTTGAAATATTGATGGGTGCTATAAGAAGCAAAGCACAGGCTGCTATACGAAGCTATTGAAGGGGGATCTAATCTCAGTCAAACCCTGCAAATCGGCTTAGTCTGGTGTGAGCATGTAATTGTTTATGTCTTTCTACTGGCCTGTATCTTTCTTTTACTTCAAGTATGACCACTCCATTGTATCACATGGAATGGCTTCATAAATTAAATTTCTTACTTGGTCCTTGAAGGCAGCCGAGTTGTGACTCTAGGCCTAGAAACTCAAAAAAGATATTACAGATATAAGACTTGAAGAATGAAATGAACTTAGCTATAAATATGGGTGTGGAATACTGGAAGGAGCATTTTAGTAAAAAACATCTGCATGCACAGTATATAATATTAACAACAGTAGCAAAACAGCAATCATTTTTATCAGTCTGAGATATTGTTGTGAGCATCTTACATTTTGTCACTTGTTTTTTGCATCAACATTAAGAAAATACTGCTATTATACATCTTTTAAAATGAAGAATCTAAGATTTAGAGATCCTGTGATGATGTGCCAAAATTTATACATGTCAGTCAATGGCTAATTCAAGATGCAAATCCATTTTTGTCAACTTTAGAACATAAATTCTTAATTGCTAACTATACCGATGTTTCCTAAACTGTAGCGCCTAATCCATTAAAGGGTCATGAAATTAATTTAATTTTTTGTAATAGGAACATAAGAATAAAAAGTATTAGAATACATCAGAGCTAGAAAGGATTAGCATTGTTTGATAAGTTTTGTTTCAGTAAAACCAGTGCATGATCTGAACTGGTTTCAATATAAAATCCAATTTTATTTTGGGGGGTCACGAATGCTGGAGAAAGATAGTATTACATTCAGAAGTAGGAAGCTAAAGCTAAAACTAAAATGATTTTATAAATGGAAGAAAAAACTAAGAGAGAGAGGTAGGTTAAAGACAGACTGATGAGAATTTGTGTAGGTTTTGTTATAAATTTTTTTCTAAAATCAATGGAAAACTACTAAGGAATTTAGTTAAGAGTGATATACTATATATTTTCCAAAGTTCATTTTGAAATGAAATGAGAATGGAAAGACCCAGATAAATGGATCAGGAGAATATTAATTACCCAGGGAAGCAAAAATGGTGGTTTGGATAAAATCATGGCAATGAGAATGGATAGATAAACAGGGAAAAAGGCTAGAAGTATTCGGGTGGAAGAATTGACAAATATATGATTATTTTCTCTTCTTTTTTAGCATGCCATTAGAATATAGATCCAGCTTTTAGCCTGCCCCTTCATTTTGATTCATCATGAACATCACTGGTTAGAGTGTTAAAATATTATTTAAAATTATATTTAAGCCGGGCGTGGTGGCGCACGCTTACCCCAGTACTTGGGAGGCTGAGACTGGAGGATCTGGGTTTGTGGCCAGCCTCTGCAACTTAGTGAGACCCTGTTTCAAAATAAAAAATAAAAAATAGGGCTGGAGGTGTAGTTCAGAGATAGGATGCCCTGGGTTCAATCCCCAGTACTGCAAAAAATAAAATTATATTTAAAATATACAGTATTCATAATAATGCATTAAAATTTTTATAACAAAAGTAATGCTTGCCAGTTTTAAAACTGAATTCTACACAAAAATGAGTGGTGGCCCATGCTTTTAATCCCAGTACTTGGGGAGGCTGAGGCAGGAGGATGGTAGGTTCAAGGCCAGCCTCAATAACTTATCAAGACCCTGTTTGTTTCAAAATAAAAAAATAAAACAGGGCTGGGGGTAGCTCAGAGGTGGAGTACCCCTGGGTTCAATCCCCAGGACATCAAAAAATATTTTTTAAATATGTGATATTCATAATAATAAACTATAATTTTTATAGCAAAAATAATGCATGCTAATTTTAAAAATAAAATTTATACAAATGTAACTATGTGATAAAAATTAGAAATCAACCCTGGGGAAAAATGATTGTATAAATGATATTTTTATTTACTATACATATTACTCTATTCTCAGATTGAGGTGAAGCTTGTATAGTTGCTCTGCATTGTGCAGAAATTACATAAATCTAATGCTCATGGGTGAATATATTTTCAAATATATATTCCATAATTAATGTAATCAGAGATCCAGAGATCAAAATTACAATTCTGTTTGGTCGTACCTTATATTATTTCACCCTTAACTAAATAAAAAATGACAAAATAACACCAACAACACCACACAAACCCCTAAGTTTGCTTACTTAAATGGGAGTATTAGCAGTTGGAAAGGGCTCATTGGTATTAATTTGCTTCCAGAGTTATAAAAATGTTTCTATAAAGAAACCAGAAGAAGTATGTTCGCCCTGCTTCATCACTCTTGAAGGATAAGCCCTCACCTGTTATCACTTTGGGCCACATTGTCTTCACCACCCATTTACTATGTGACAAGTGGCCCTGAAGCTTCTAACACTGGGATAAATCTGCATGCTTTGAGTGACCCTTCAGTACCTGGAGTGTTTCATTAAACAAAATATTTTAAGTTACAAAGTCATTACGCTTTAGTGTATGTAATGATTATGTTTAGTGCATTTATTTTGTCAATACATGTTATTTTGACCTCATGGTAGCAGAAAACAAACATTTTTCTCTTGGTTCTCCTTGTTTTGGTTAGTATTACAAGGCACGATACTATACTATACTAAAAGACAAGATAGAAAACTTTCCCATCAAATCAGTACTATAATAGATGTGGCATTTTTCAGGTAGAGCTATTTGAAAATCCAAAATTTATTGTCACTCCATTACAATTTATTCCTGTTGTTGATGATGAAAATATCCTTTTATTATGCATTCTTTTGTGCTTTAAAATTACTCTACATACATCACTTTATTACATGTAGCTCTTTTCTCTATTTTTTATGTACCAAATAATGTACCACATTTTAAATTTTTGGTTCAAACAAACTGCCACATGTCTTTCCTCACCAATTAGGCTGAAACTTCAGTGTAGGCAGAGATCATTGGCTATATAGTGAACTCCATAGCTTTTAGGGTCAATATAAAGTCCCAATGTCTTCATTAAATAACCATGCTCTCTCTCAGAGTTTATTTTTTAAGAATGTTACTGGAGACATTTAATAGTTTGCTAGCCACTCAGTCCTTTAACATAAAACAATTTAGTATGTTTAATTCATTCCATAACCCCTCTGTCCTTTAGTTTTTGGATCATTTCTTTGTTTGGGGGTCATGCAAAATCAGTGATAATATTTTTAGTATCCATTAACTTACCAAATAGGCTTCATGAAGATAATATAATTATTATTTATATAGGTTGTTTTTCAACTTCCTTAGCGGACTTCTCCAGCTAAGTGCCAAATTACACGAATAGAGTAGGTACATAAAGAAACTTTATGTAAAATAGGTGACAAAAAGATTTCACTTCTTGACATTATCAAAAAGAACAAAAACTACTACTCGAGTTGGGAAAATTCAATACATACCTAAGAGCATTTATCACTTATAATTTTAAATAGAGACTACAAGACCAGCAAAGCAGAAACATTGCCTTCATTGAATATTAAAACCCTGTCCACATGTGCTCACATACCTAACATAGATACTTATTTTAACATATTTTATTTTGCTGGAAGACCACAAAGTTTATTTTCCCTCATAGAAATTAAAGTCAATAAATAAAATTATTAAAGGTGAATGTAGCTTGCAGATAAACAAGAAATGCAGTACGAAGCAATTTACTTTGAGTGAGAATGGTTTTCATTTTTGTAAGGTTGTGAAATCTCAGAGGTTTTCTAATGAAGAGACCCTTTAAAACACTGCTGCCTTTTCTAGAATGTTAAATTCTTGGACATGCCCCCAAATAGTCTACATACCTGTAAACTGAGAACAGGATTCATCATACACTAGGAATGCAGAAATATGAGGCACAGGGAAGGAAAACACACATGGTATTTCACATAGCACATCATGAAGCAAAGTTGTGCTTTGTATTCAAACTCAAGATAAAAATTCAGAGCTTATAAAATCAAAAGGCCTGAAACAATAACAAGTCACTAAGGGATTTCCAAGCTTCTCCCAATTCTGGCATACTAAATCAGTTCAAAAGGAGAAGATGGATATTTAGTTGGTTATCCTCGAGTCAAATTTCACTTGTATGCAGCTCAGATTTTATATATAGAAAGTAAAGCGAAAGCAAAGGGGAAAGACCGTTTTTCTATGTAACAGACATAATGCACCATTAAAGAGCTCATTGAAGTGGCAAGCATGACTTAATGGGTGGTTTATATGAAAAGAAGGTGATTTATGCACAAACACATATGCACATGTACATGTATAGTGTTTCTTTCTCTCCCTCTCTCTCACATGTGAATCTGATGAATCTTAGCACTAAAACTATTGCTTGCAGGCAAATGGATGCAAATACAAAGTATTCTTTCAATTTGGGGATGTCTGTTTAGTTATTTGCACCCTTTTCCCCCTATTGTTTGTTTTGGGGACAATGTTACAGAGGGTTAAGTTTGATAGAAATATAAACTTCAGTTGAAGCTTTAACATTATAAACTGCCTTTGGTGTATCAGTTTTCAAAATTGAGGGGGAAAAAAACAATAACAACAAGCTTACTCTGATGTCTGCCTTCCTGCAAAAGGCCATTTATAAAATTTAACTGGACCTGAGAGTAATTTACCACATCTTCCCAAGTGTAATTAAATATAATAGAGTAAAAGACCCCCTTGAAATGGATTGCTTGTTCCACTTGTTAAGGGAATTTTAGAGTGATGGGAATGATTTATCTTAAAAAGTTTGCTTAAAATATTCTGTTCTGCTGGGCGTGGTGGTGCACGCTTGTAATCCCAGTACTTTGGGAGGCAGAGACCGGAGGATCCGGGTTCGCGGCCAGCCTCAGCTCTCTC
>PVJS01055754.1:0-12559 GCA_004027185.1 Glis glis
TACATGTAAACACACACACACACACACACACACACACACACACACACACCTACACACCATATAAATGAAGCAAAAATGTTCCTCCTCAGAGGATCTGGGTTTGAGGCCAGCCTCAGCTACTTAGTGAGGTCCTCTGCAACTTAGTGAGACCCTGTTTCAAAATAAAGAACAAAAAATAGGGCTGGGGGTGGAGCTCAGAGGTAGAATGTCCCTGGGTTCAATCCCCAGTACCAAAAATAAAAAAAATACACATACACACATTTACCCTTATTACATGCAGTGCCCTCAAATATTTTCTAAGTTTATTCTACACTATTTCATTTAAGGATTCTGCACTAACTCACTGAAGGAATTACATTATCTGGGCAATGGTAAACACTGCATTAGTGGAATCCATGGAAGCATCTGAGTGGGGGAATAGAGCAGGGTCTGCGGAATATCAATTGCATCTGTTGCACAGGATGAACTAGAGAAGAGACAAGGAGACCCAGTCTAGGGGTTATTGTGGTCCCAAGAACAAACATGTGTTGCATCAGTGACTATCAAGCGAGCAAGGTCACTGTGAAACATGCTGTGGAAAGATAACAACAGGATGTCCTAAAGCAACGACAAGGGGAAACGAAGAAATGAGCGTGAGTTGTACATGGAGGACCAAACAAGGTTTTTAACAGCCCTGCCTATGGATCTCTATGTATGAATGCATATTGAATTAGTCACAGATCAAATCAGCCACATGAAATAATTGCCCCCCCAAACTTTTGAAAAATTAGAAGCAATTATAAGCTACTAAAAAACAGCCAACTAGTAATATGGTGAAAAAAATCATATAACTTTAAGAGGAAAGAAACATATACTAAGCTTCTACTATGAGCCAGGTATTAATATGTGTAATTTTTCATTTAGCTCTCACAACTCTGTGAGACACATATGCTGTCTGCACTCTACAGATAAGAAAAGTGAGGTTCTGAGAGCTTCAGTTGTTTTTCCAGATTCAAAGATCTAGTTAGCTGAAAACATCAGGAGCCAGGTGAATCTGGTTACAAAGTGTGGACTTTGTTGATAGAAAAAAAATCCAATTATAAAAAAGTTATTACAATTAATTTCTTAAAGAATTAGATTGTATTTTTCAACAAAATGCATTTCAGTGTGTAGCACCATTTTTTGTTTGTTTGTTTCCCTTTAGAAAGCTGTATGTGTGTGTGGGGGGGTGTTGAGCCCAGGGGCATTCTACCTCCGAGCTACACCCCAGCCATATTTTTTTATTTTGAAACAAGGTCTCAATAAGTTTCTGAGGGTCTCCCTTAATTGCTGAGACTGGTCTTGAACCTGCGATCCTCCTGAAGCTGCCTCCCAAGTACTAGGATTCAAGTGAGCACCACCATGCTCAGCTCTTTTGGAAACTGTTTTAATTCCTGTTGTGAGTATTTCAGGGAGACAGAAATACCCTGGGTGGGTAAAATTGACTTTAAAACGTTAAAGCATTTCCAAAGCAATTTCACTCAAAATTAGAGTGAGACTTCGGAATGACAATGTCATTCATAACCCATAATATGCCAGCACCACTTTTCAAACCAGCTTGTGGTGTGGAAATACTTCTTTATAGTCCACCTTCGATTATTTATAGAAGAGAAATATTTATAATTCAAGCGACAGACCATGCTTTGGAAAAGAAACCTTTTATTTAGGTTTAGCATTGGCCTCCTGCGCTTGGGCACGCTCGGGTCTTTCCCGCCGGCAGGGGGCAGGCCACGATGTGCGTCCCCTGCTGCCGTGCACCGAGTCCCTTCTTCTCCGAGCCGGTCACCGAGTTCCGGCATGGATACGCTTCCTTAGCAACGGGTTGCCCTGGGCAACAGGAGGACGCGGGCCGGCGGGGTCGGCTCCGGCGAGTTTCTAGCCCCTGCCGGAGGTCGCAGGCGCGGGTGAGCCATGTCGGAGATCCTCTGCCAGTGGCTCAACCAGGAGTTGAAGGTGTCGCGGACCGTGAGTGAGTGGCCTCGGCGCAGGGCGCGGCGCGCAGAGGGAAGGGGAGGGCGGGACGCGGGCTGCACGGTGGACGCCTGATGGCGGGCAGCGCCCGCACCGCCCAAGCCCGGCCGCTGCCCGCCGCTCACCCCAGCCTGCGCGCAGTCCCCGCTGTCACCCCGAGTGACCCTGATCGCCGCGCCAGCCCGCGGAGCTTGTGACCGCCGTGTGCTTCTAAGAGCAGGGGCGGTTTCAGGAGGGCTCCTTGGCTGGTCTTTGCAGTCTGACCCTGACATCGCTCCTTCGCATCATGAGAAGCATGGTGGGCTGGCAGGCTAATGAAATACAAAGAAAGCTCCTGAGCAGATTACAATGCCTTCTCTGAGTGTGTTTCCCCAATCAGATGTTGCATGTTTAACAGCTCAGCGAGGAAGGGTGTGTGTGAAATGAATTAAGGTGGACTATATGAACACTGACCAGATTTAGAACTTTTAAAACTCAAAATTTACAAACTTTAGTCAAGCGTGGTGGTGCACGCCTGTAATCCCAGTACTTGGGAGGCTGAGACAGGAGGATCGCAGGTTCCAGGACAGCCTCAGCAATGTAGTGAGGCGCTCAGCAACCTAGAGAGACCCTGTTTCAAAACAAGAAATAAACACGGGCTGGGGGCGGGGAGTAGCTTGGAGATAGAATGCCCCTGGGTTCAATCGCCAGTACCACAAAAAATAAAAATAAAAATTACAAACTAAGCCATTTCTGGTCATTCTGTACCCTTGCCCCCAGGTGGCTTTATTCACCAAATTCATCCTCAGCATGAAGTTATCACTCAAAGCTCCTAAATCTCACAACCTCAGAGGCAGCCTGTTAGACACACTTGCAAAGTCGGTGACCACCAAGTGATTTCAGTACAGCACTGCACCCTGGCTCCAGCTCTTTGATGCTTTTTCAGTTGGTATGGTTTTTCCTCAAACCAAGAGGGTTTTCAGTGCAAATAACTTCACTCTGTTTTCCCAGAGGAACCCTTGCACAACTGGCAACTTGCTACCAGTGGGACACAATGCCAGCTCAACCTTAGGTTGTTCATAGAAGTTGCCAGATTAGTAGTGTTTTGGCAGGTGCAAAGTATTCATTATCAGCGCAAAGATCTTTAACATTGAGTATCTCCAGTTGCCTTTCCTGAGGCATAAAACCTTGGATTCTTTTGCCAAACCACCACCCACACTCTGAGTAGCAAGGAATTCTTTCCCAGGGTTCTGTCCCATGGTGTCTCTGTTTTCTTCTGAAATATGATAACTGGCCTCAGGACAATATTTAGCATTTATCATTTCTTATTCCTCACTCACCCTAGGGTCCAAAATGCAATACCATGCCCTGAAGTTGGCTTTTCCAAAGGAAAAGCAGTTACAGATTGCTTGGTTTAATTTGGTGCATTTATTTGATTGGTAAATAGGATGCTCTTTGCTCAAGTCCTTGGGACTGTAGGAGATTGAAACACTTTGGGGGGAAAGTAATAAAATTAATAAGAGCTTCAAAAAAGTAGATACCATTATAACTTGATCAATTTGGGGAATTTGGGGTTTGAGAGGAAGACAAAGAATGGCTTCAGTTGGTGAGTATTAAAAGCCTAGAGACTTTTAAAGTAAGCTGTATAACTAGGAATGGAACGTTTCTAGCATCTGCTTTCCTGAAGTGTAAGCCTGGAAGCTGTGAGCAGAGACACCCCATCCTAAGTCCCTTTCATTCACCAGCAACATATATTCACTTATGAATCCCAACTCAACTGCTATCATATGTCTAAGGAAAGAGACAGCCTGTGAGGTAGCCAAATTCCAGTACGCAAAGAGCTTTTCAGAGTATAGGGCACACACTTACCTGTGTTTGGAAACAAACACAACAGGACCTGTGCACCAAGGAAGCACACTCTTTGCTGTTGATGACCCATCATTAGCTAAGCTGTTCTGTGCAGGACAATGGAAGACTCTTGATGGTTTGTAGAAATTATAATGGAATAACTATGTGTACATTTTCTGGGAAAAGTAATGTGGCAATTTCTAGTAAGGGTTACATAAGACTAAAAACTTGGAGGCCAGACTAATTCTCCTATCTACCACTTACTAACTAGTGACCTTCAACAAATTATTTACCCAAATTTCACCACATTTAAAAATAAATAGCAGTAACAATGGTATCTCGTCAGGTTGTATCAAGATTAAATGAGATAATAACTGTAAAACATTTTGAATAGCAATTGGGATATAGTCAATACTAAATCTCACTTTTTAGTACCTATCATATAAAAGCAACAATATGTAAGGATATTTGAAAAAATATGTTTATTGTTATATTTCTTAGGGGCAAAAAGAAAACTGGGAATAGAATGAAATATCCTTCAGTAGTGTAATATTTGGATAAATGATGCTTTATTCACACTTTAGATTATTATGCACTTATAAAGAGAATGAGTTAGCACCTATAAATTTTGACCTAAATAACATTCATGTATTTTTGTCAAGTAAAAAACAAGAGTTATAGCTTGTTGTGACAAGAACAATTACATTTTTGTAGCAACTAGGAAACACACATATGAATGTGAATATTTGTTTATATGAGAAGAGAGACAAGCATAGAAAGACATGTCCTAGACTACTGACATGCACCTGAATCTTTATATTGTGGCTACGTGAACATAGCGAAAGGTATGAAAGAATATCAACCAGTGTGTTGATATGGGTTATCCTGGGTGAGGGGAAACTGCCATCTTTTCTTTATACATTTCTGTTATTTGGCTTATTGCTTGTAATGCTTTCACAGTTTGAAAAAATTCTCTATTGCATTAAAATGGAAAAAATCAAAAGAGAAAGTTAAACTTCATGACAAATACAATACCCCTAAGTAACTCTCCCAAGCATATTTATTTGTGTTTTTATGAGGGTTTTAATTTAATTTAAAGTAGTCAAAAGTATAGAAATTCAATTACATAGGCATGCTATAACTTCACAGAGCATAACCTAATTCCTAGTTAAGTGAAAAGGTGGACTTATTGGTGTTTGATCAGAAGTGGTTTGGTGTATTCATTGCCTGTGGAATTGGGGGCAGGGGAGCAGGATGAGAATGCCAAGTGAATGACTTCGACTTTTTTTTTTTTTTTTGCGGTACCGGGGATTGAACGCAGGGGCATTCTACCTCTGCGATACGCCCCCGGCCCTATTTTTTATGCTTTATTTTGAAACCAGGTCTCACGAGGTTGCGGAGGGCCTCACTAAGGAGAGAGAGAGAGAGAGAGAGAGAGAGCTGAGGCTGGCCACGAACCCGGATCCTCCTGTCTCCGCCTCCCAAAGTACGGGGATTACAAGCGTGCGCCATCACGCCTGGCTGTCTTTGACTTTCTAAGGCTAAATAATGGTGCAGTCATTGTTGGAGAGGCAGCCAGAGCCAATGGATTTCTGAATTATTCTAAAAGGTAGATGACAACTTAGATAAAATGTATTATATCGAATTTTGTATTGCCTGGACTACTCTGGATATCTGCAACAGAGAAAATGCATTCCAGTGATTTCAATTGACAATAGTGGCTTTCCATTTAAGACGATGGTAGTAGAGGTTCTCTGAGTCCCTTAAGACTTGATTAGTCCCAACTTGATTAGTCCCAACAGTCCCAGGTTCAAATCTATGTAACCAAGGATAATGATCTTCAGTGAGTTCAATTTAACCAGGCTACTTCTCTTGGAAAATAATGCTTAGCTGCATACATTGATGGAATGTCTTGGCGTACAAAAAGTTGCTCAAAGCAAAGTTACATCTGAAATTCAAGAATTCATTTTATAATGAAAAATAACCAATGGAGTAATGTTACTGAAAAATGTTGCTGTACAACTCTTTAAGAACTTTCAGTTATTTTTAAGAATAAACATTGCCTCTGTTTTACAAAACTCTCATGAATTCACTGTAAGAGGAAAGTAGTGTCAGAATGCCGTAACTGAGCATTCTCCCTAAATGAACAGATGCCTTCAGATTCCATGTACTCTGCAGATAAGATCCTTTGTAAAGATGAATGTACAAAACAGTCCATATTATCTTGGATTCTGGATATGGATATTGAAAATCATAAGTGCTATTATTATGCATACTTTAATTGCTTCTGTTGTCTTAGATATTATCAATAGTATCAAAAATATAATAATAGTCTGGGTCCCACATTTTTACACCCAGTGAATAACTGCTGTATATTTGAGAAGGTCTCAAATGAAATTGTAAGTGGAAAACATCTACCACACTGCCTAACATCTGCTAGATACTCGATAAACATTACTTCAATTATTTTTTCTGTAACTTGCTTTAGAATATTGCCATATAGTCACATAATAGACACTCAGTAAATCTGAGAGTACGTGAGTGAGGGAAAAGTAAAGTGTTGTTTTAGATCTTGAGAAGGTCATTATGGATTG
Source organism: Glis glis (assembly GCA_004027185.1). Classification (NCBI taxonomy): domain Eukaryota; kingdom Metazoa; phylum Chordata; class Mammalia; order Rodentia; family Gliridae; genus Glis; species Glis glis. The sequence continues at coordinate 6,411 of PVJS01055754.1, forward strand.
TTTAATCCTCAGCTTTATGATTTTAGAAGCTCTGTTTTATTACTTTAAGCCAGTTCTTAGAGATTGATATACACCAAGTGAAATTGCATTTTCAGATTTTTATAAGTGGGTATCAGCCTCTCATGGTGAGAAGAACAGCAGAATAGCTTCTATTGGCAAGTGAACATGATACACAGATTTGATGGCCTGGTACACTCAGGAGAAGACTAAATTATAGATCAGATTGCTTATTGACAATCAGAAATTATATATTATCAAAAGAACCCTCAAGTCTAGCTAATATTTTCTTTGTTTTACTTTTCTGACCTAAACATAGATTAGATATTAAGATTGCAGTGACAAGTGAGATTAGATTAGCGTCCTACCTCCCTACCCCACAGTACTTATGGAAGTTACACTGTTGAATAGTATTTTCCAGTGTTGCTTTTATTGGTGAAAGCTTCTGAAATTGCAATGTCTGTGAATTCTTCTATTAGAGTATATCTTTACACTTAATATAACTAATAAATACATACCAAGATTATTGTTTATGTATGTAAAAATTTAAATAATTAAATTTTTGTGCATTTGAAGAAGTATTTTATGTTCCTTGTTCATTTTTATAAGTAGAATTCCATGGATGGCTAATCTAGTCCTTTTATATTAAATATTAGTAGTTTTGCTTCAAAGAGTGATATTTTCTGTTCTCTGTTCTGCATATTTATGTGTATACTTTATTTGAATCCCCTTGTGCATTAACTAAACTTTGTTGATTTGGTCTTAAGTTTAGATGTTTTTAAAAGTCTCAGGTTTTATTTTAAGAACAGAGATATTAAGAAATTCTATTGAATAATTATATAAAATATTTTATAAATATTGTGATGACCTTACCACAATACAAAATCATATAATTTTATGCCTGAAAAAGAATCTTAGACAGTGCTATGGTTTGAATGTGCCTTTCAAAATGCATTTTGAATTTGAATTGTCATTCTGAATGGAATTAAGAGTGGGACCTTTAGGAGGTGCTTAGGGGTTCTGCCTTCATGAATGAGTTGAAGTTAAGGCGATTATTGCAGGAGTGGGTTAGTTATTGCAGGAGTGGGTTGGTTATTACTAGAGTGGATTAGTTATTGCAAGACTGAGTTAGTTATTGTGGGAGTGGGTTAGTGATTGCTGTAGGGGACTCCTGGTACTAGGGTAAGTTTGACTCCCATCATCCCCTCTGACTGGAGCTCTCACCTGTTCCTCTACCTTCTGCCATGTCCTGACGCAGCAAGAGAGCCCTTGCCAGGTGCCGGCACCTTGCCATTGGACTTTCTGGTCTCTAGAACTATGGGGAAAAGTATTCTTTAATAAATTACCCAGTCTTTGGTATTCTGTTACCATAACACAAAATGGACCAAGACACACATCATTTAATTCTTTGGCAGATGATGAAACTGAAGCAGTTATATGTACAGCTTTGTTTAAGGCCATGCAACTATGAAGGTGGGCTTGCTGCCTTTTAGTCCATCCTCCTTTTAGCCAAGTGTCATTAAACTTCACATTTATTCATCCTTAAGCTTTTCAGGGTTATTAAAAAATATTGCTTCTGATAGAAAGCAGTAGATTTTGATATTTCCTGGCTAGCTCAGCAGCATTTTTTAAAAAATTTAAACATGGCTTCCATTCACTAGAAATTGATGCAGCAAATATGGCAGAAGGTCATCGTGTAAATCAGAGCAGAGTTTTACGATGCAAAGTTCCAAGAAGAGAATGACACCCAGTATTTTCACAATTGAAAAAGTTACAATACAGAAATTGAGATTCAGTTTCAGATGGTAAATCTGGAGATTTGTAAAAAGCCTTCAAAGGAGAAAATAGTAAAGGTTGACCATCCTATTTTTATATGGAAGGGAAAATTTTCAGTGTACCCCAGCTAAAGACACAGGACATATCTAAGCTGAACAAAGTTAGGTATGTTGAGTTGTTACAACAAAAGGATGCAGACCACAGGGCCTGTGAGCCATCTTAGTGAGACAGTGTTAGAACGGATCTGGGCTTATAGGCAGGAATAGCGGCACACACCCTTAATCCCAGCAACTCAGGAGGCTGAGGCAAGAGGATTTCAAATTCAAGGCCAGCCTGGATGACTTAGTTAGACCCTGTCTCAAAATAATGATTAAAAGGGCTGGAAGTTAAGCTCAGTGGTAGAATGCCCCTGGAGTCAATCTCCAGTACTTTGCGGGGGGAAAAAAGAAAGGGAAAAAAAAGATCTGAGCTTCTTATTGGCTTATGTTAGGTGTTTCTGAGGAAGATTCTAAAAAAATAGTACTTTATTCTGAACTCCTGTCAGGAAATACAGGCAGTTCTATGATTGGGAATATCAACAAATCTTGTCTAGAAAACAGGGCAGAGCCATGATTAGTAAAGAAGCCGCCATCACTTCTCTATTAGCCAGAATTGGGGGCTATTTGTCATTTTGCATTTTGGACAGTACTCTTGCTTGTGTCTGAGTTCAGGCATGATTAGGGAAGCATTTGTTTTCGTGTTGACCCATCAGCACAGCGGAGCCTTGTCTGATGTTGGTGTGCTGTGTCATTGCTTGTGTTCAGTAGCAGGAGGATGCCAACTCTCTGAGTGCCCAGCCGGCTCCTGGGAGCACTCTGCAAGGCCTCCTAGGGCCAGGTCAGATCCCAGCCACCAGGGCTTGATTTTCTCCCAAATGAAAGTAAATTTGCTTGGTTTTTCAAATGCACCTGTTAAGCAGGTGAGGAACAAAGGCCACTGAGCACAGGGCGGTGTTGCTTTATTCTCCTTATCTACAATTCCCAAATGCACATGTCTCTGGAAACTCAACATTTGTCCTTTATCCATTTGGCAGCAAAGCATGACCAGAAATGCTCTGAGTCTATTTAGTCTTTACTTTGTCCTACTCAATGTTAATATTTAAATATTTTGCTGTCTAAATCGACTGATTAGACGTGCTTGCCTGGACCGGTGGGGGTGCTATATCCTGTCTGGCCCTCAGAGGAGGCCTGCACCTGGTTTTTAAGGCCAATGTCAAATATTGGCTTCCTGAATACTGAAATACTGTTTAAACAAGTATGTTTGTATTGTAGTCATTAAGGGTCTGTTATTGAGTTTTTGTAAATTAGAAGACAATAATACAATAAAAATTTCATTGAGAATTTACTGTGGGTCATAATGTCTATTTACTGTGGACATTATGCTAAGCAATTTACACATAATATCTAATTTAATTCTCAAAATAACTCTTACGAGGTAAAGTCCATCACCACCCCTCTTTCACAGGTGAGAGAGGATGACTATATAGGTGCCCAAGGTCCAGTGGCTTATAAGTGCACAAGGAGTCAACAGAGACCCTGTCTCTGGAGCCTGCACTCTCCTCTCTACCACTCTGGAATGTGGATGGCTTCCAGTGCTTCCTCCACTGGCTCAGGGCCATGTTGATGGAGAAGCACGTAGACCATTGCACCTGCCGCCCCACCTGATGGAGACCTAATGCAGAGGCATGCATCAAAGATGTTAGCAAATAGAAACTTCAGTGTTGGGGACCAGACGTGAGACTTGAAAGACTAGAGGGAGGTTGAGTTGAATGGCCTTAATCCCAGAGGAAAATCATTTGGGGCTCAGAATGAAGATTGCCCCTGGGTTCCAACTTTCCCCTTTGTTATTTTCGTCATTTGCTATATATATTTGAACAGTCTTGTTACCACACACTGCCCTTGAACTTGCAATCCTGTCTTAGCCTTTTAAATACCGGGATTACAGACACGCACCAGTGCGCCCAGCTTCATTTGCTAAATGTTTATATTCAATGTATTCTTTCATGCTGCTGCAGCACATAGTCAATCTGAAGAGTCTTATGCATAAAAAGCTGTAGACAGATGTTTTTACACTTGCTTATTTGCTGTAAACTACTCTGACAATGAAATACATAAGTGCTTACTGTCTTTTGACCTTTATCCCATAAACACTTCTATATCATCCATGTCACATTTGCCTTATTTATATGCCATGCCATTTCAACGGAAGTAGATTATGATTTTATTTTTCAAGTGACCTTTTTCAGCAAATAATTTGCTACAGATCATTTTCCTGCTACATCGAGGGTGATAGAATAGGATTCAGTTATCCCCCAGTTATTCAGGGACTAGACTTCAGGCATTTGATCAACATGAAGAACAGGCATACTGCAAACTCCAGAGGGGGCAGAGAGACGGGACCACCTGAAGGTTACTGAACATCAGCTCCTGAAAAGAAAGCAGTAGACCAGAAATTGAGCCCAAAGCCCAGCGGCCTAGGACTAAAAAAAAAGACACACCCATAGTGTGACAACGGCTCTAGGTCCAATAGCTCTTTAGAAAGTTAAGAGACTAGGGATGAGCTGGGGGAGCAGAAAGAAGGACACGACAGGCAGGAGCGGTAGAAGGCACAGCCAGAGCAGGCCAGGTGGCTCATGAAGAGTGGTGGCAGCCAGACCAGGTAACAGCCTCAGACCTCGGTGGCTAGAGCGGGGGTCTACAAGGGCAGAAAGCAGCAGTGATGCAGGAGGGGTGATGGCACTCTAGTCCTTAGGAGCCAGAGGAGCCATTTGGATTTCAGCTGTTTCAGACTACCAAGGAATGGTGCCAGAAGGCACCTGCTGAATAACAGGGGGTGCTTAGTGTAAGACCCAACCAATCCTCATTTTAGTAATGTCAGAGGCGCTATGATATTCGGGTGGTGCCAAGTTAAAGTCAGGACAGTTCAGTGCCCTGCTTATGAAGCCCAAGCTTAGCTCAGGCTGTAAGGGGTTTCTGGGAAGAACCCAGAGCTGGCTGAGTTCTAGAGCTAGTATACACCAGGAACTATGAGTTCTCCTTCAGGAGGTATCTGTTCTCTAAGCATATTTCTCAAGAGTAGCATTAGCGTTTCAAATTAAGATACAGCTTTGGAAATGCAGATATAATTGATAAGGAAGAGAGCATAAAATCATCAACTCTGAAAGAATGCACCGTGTTTTTAGAATGAAATCATTTTGTGACCTGAATCCCTCCCAAATAATGACAAAACTTCAGGACAGGCTTGCTAAGGCCCACTAATAGCTGCCAGACTCTAAATTTTAAGAATAAATGCTTACTGTAATCCCAGTACTTGGAAGGCTGAGACAGGAGGATCACAAGTTTGAGGCTAGCCTCAGCAACTTAGTGAGACCCTATTTCAAAATAAAAAAATAAAAAATAAAAAGGGTTGGGGGTGTTGCTCAGAGGTAGAATACCCCTGGGTTCAATCCCTAGTACAAAAAAAAAAAAAAAGAAGAAGAAACTACAGCTGAACACAAGTTTAGGTGCTATCAAACTGATTTCTTTGGAGCTTACAAAATTTTTATTTCTTTACTTGTTTTTAAATGATCCATAGACAAAATTTGTTTTTTCCCTGAATGTTTCCTATCCTTTATTTTTGTTATAATAGATCAAATATTATATAACCATAGTCAATAGATCCAAATGCCAGTTAGTTCAGAAGCTTACCCTGAATAAATAGAATTGAAGGGAATAGTTCACATCTTTTTAAATTACCTTTATTATTGTATTGATTCAACCTAAAAATTGTGATTTTTTTTCAGGGCATAAAGTGCTTTGAGAACAAATTTTTTTTTTTTTAGATTTTTTTTTTTTTTGTGGTACCAGGGATTGAACCCAGGGGCGTTCTACCTCTGAGCTACACCCCCGGCCCTATTTTTTATACTTTATTTTGAAACCGGGTCTCACGAAGTTGCGGAGGGCCTCACTAAATAGAGAGAGAGAGCGACAGGGAGAGAGAGAGCGAGAGAGAGCTGAGGCTGGCCGCGAACCCGGATCCTCCGGTCTCCGCCTCCCAAAGTACTGGGATTACAAGCGTGCACCACCATGCCCGGCGCCTGAGAACAAATATTAAGAACATCTTGGATAAAATTGTGAACTGGTGTCAGATATACAAAAGAGAAGGCCGGGCGTGGTGGCGCACGCTTGTAATCCCAGTACTTTGGGAGGCAGAGACCGGAGGATCCAGGTTCGCGGCCAGTCTCAGCTCTCTCTCTCTCTCTCTCGCTTTCGCTCTCTCTCGCTCTCTCTACTTAGTGAGGCCCTCCGCAACTTCGTGAGACCCGGTTTCAAAATAAAGTCTAAAAAATAGGGCTGGGG
>PVJS01055755.1:0-12560 GCA_004027185.1 Glis glis
ATCCAAGGGGAGGAAAGTCTTCCACAATGAGAACGTGAGGTGTGCAGGCAGAGTTAATGAAGTGTCAGATTGATTTAAGGAATGTAGCAAGATTGATTGGCTGTTGCATACGGGGGCAATGATTTGTAAGGCAACAGGTATGAAAGAACACTGCTGATTTTTCAGGCAGAACCTGTATCCCTGGCTCTTCTCGCATTGTTGTCCTTTCAAATATACCTCTAGAGGTTACATCCTTAGACAAGTCACTCCTGTATTCATTTGTCCAGTCACTATGTGGGCCATATTGCACCCTGGGTATTACTCTAGATGCTACGGGATACAGGAGTGAAGAAGCCAGTGGAAGTCCTTCCCTAAAGTGCTGTGTACTGTTCCCATCGACACCTGTCTGCCTCAGATGACCTGACTCCGTGCTGTAGACCTCTCTTTGTATCAATATACTTTTATTAGTGCTTTGTAACCATACATAATATTGAGGTTTCATATGATAGAAACAGACATGCACGTAGCACCCGGTGCATTTCCCTCCACCTTTGCCCTTCCATTTGTTTCAAAGAGAAACTCAGAATTCCTTCTCTTATTCATTGACGTAAACATTTCCTTAAACCACCTCCCTTCCCTCTCCACTACTTAACGACTTCGCTGTGAATTGTATTTTCCCCTTTCATTCAAAAATAGCAGACACATCAGATTCCATCCACAGCACCATGAAACCTTAAGCATAGAGGATCTTGTCTTCTTGGTAGAATGGGAAGGGAGGGATTTGAGTCAGTATTTGACATTGGTATTTTACAAATGTATGCATCTGTTTTTGTTTGTTTTGAAGGTTAAAAATATTTCCACCTCAGGATGGGATGAGAGGAGGTGCTATTGGAAGGGTGGAGACATTCTACAATCCCATCATGTGGGGAAAAGGATACTGATTCAATTGGACCCAGGGGAGCTGCCAGAGAGAATAGACTGGCTATAGATCAAGTGCAACACACCTAGGACATCCCGCAGAGAGGGAAGGCTTGCAACATTGTCAAACCATGAGCCTAAGGTGGGGCAGGTATCTCACCTGCAGTATTTCCTTGAACTCCCAAAACAGTGTTGCTATGCTTTGGATGTAGTTTGAATGCATTGTCCCAGGATGCATGTGTTGAAGGTTTGGATACCATAGTAGCCCAGTTAGGAGATGGTGGGGAGCCTTTCAAATATGGGACTTAGTGAGAGGAACTGAAGTCAGTTGGCAGACAAACATATCCTTAGAAATCACTGTTGGACCTCAATCTCTCTGCAGCTTCCTGGTTTGCAATGTGATCTCTTGCTCCTGCATGCACTCTGGCCATGATGTGGTCCACCATGAAGTGAGGAAACAAGAAGGAGGGACTCATCATAGTCCCTCATCATGAGGGTTGGCCAGTCTTGGACTTTCAGCCTCCAAAACTACATCCTCAATAAACATTATTTCTTTATAAAGTATACTGCCTCAGCTATTACACTATAATGATGAAAATGGAATAGCACACGCATGAAGATAAAACTACTGTCCCTCATTGAGGCTCAGGAACATTAATTCCCCCAGAATTGCATGGTCCATGATTGGCAGTGCTGGGATTCAAATTCAGGTCTATCCTCAAGATTTTAAGCTCTTGGTCTCTCCCAACGATGGCAAGACACCAAGAACAGAAGTTTATTTAAGTTTGAAAAATAGCACATAATAACAGGTTCTGTTGTTGTTTTGCCCAACTCTCTTGTCGCTTGTCATCTTTGCTGCAGGTCTCCAGGGCTCTTCTTGATACCTTTGTCCTGTCTTCACTAGTACAGGGCTCTAGTACTCAGAGCTCCTGCTCTGGGAGCTTCCCTCTACTATTGGCAAATGGTACATGAAGGACAAGAATATCAGCATCTTGAATTCTCAGGTGGAATAACACTCTGGTATGTTCTACATCATGTCCCAGAATTCCCTGCAAGGTTGAACTCAAGTTGTCTATGATACTCTGCATAAAAACGTACCTTCTCTTTTCATTCCCTGTCTTCTACTTTCCCCTTTCTTCTACAAGGACTTCTTAGGATTACCTCCCAACTTCCCAAACAAACTCACTGAATAAAATCTTTGTCTCAGGAGCCATTTTCTTGTGAGCCCAATTTAAAACTCACCTATCACCTTAGAAACAATGAATATAAGAGAATGAATAATGAATCTGAAAGGCTGTGAAAGATCTTTGAAATTGCAGGCATCTCCGTTCACAGGTGAACTTCTCCTGTGTCTGTGCTTTCGTTTCTCCTTGCTTTTCTTTATGATGAGTGCAATTCTGACCACATTAGGACTTGCTTCATTTGTTTCGAGGGAGATAAAATCTGAAAGGTATTGGAGGCAGTGCTCATGTTGGGAATTAAAGAGTTAACAGATAATTGCGTCCATCCATCGGAGCCTCCGGGCTGTGCTCCTGAGTTACATGGGAAGACAAGAACAGTGACTGTGGGAGCACTCACCTGCTGATGGCGACGATGTGAGGGTGGGTTGTTCGCCATCCTCCCACTGTGTTCTCTTCAACGCTGGATGCACCCAGAAGAAATCCACGGATGTGGTCCTCAGTCTATCTTTACATTCGATGAAGTATGAAAAACTACTACCTCCTGGCATAGGTTCCCAAACTGGACACCTCCACCCTTAGGTGGTGGGTGGGGATGCTGAAATGATTCCGGGAGTGGGGTGGGTATAGTATCCTTGGTGCAATTGTGGGGAATCAAATAAAAATAAGGGAGCACTGAGTAATTTTTTTCTTAAAAGGGGATGGTAAGCCAAAATGTTTGGGAACCTAGGCGACCTAGAGTATGGCCTCTATAAATTGTATTATCCATAGTTGCACACTTTCAACAGTTATTCTATTTGTGAGTCATTTTGTAGGAATATTTACTGGAGCATGGGAGGGAGCCTGTCGGTCATGGACAATCAGCCATCATCTTATTTTGATAATTAGGACAAAGAAGTTCAGGTTGGCCCGGGATCTGAGAAGTCGGTTCATAAATAACAAAGCCTCTGTCAGGGTGGATGTTTCAAGTGGTCTTGATGCTTGAAAAGTGGAAGGGCAGCAACTTAACAGCAAGGCCCTGTGTCTAGACATCCCACTGGAGGAGGCTGGCGATGAGGTTGGGATTCACCCCAGGACAGCGTACAGGAGGCATGAGTACCTTCTGTCTCTGTTGTAACTGATTCCGTAGCTTGCAGAACAAGGAGGCCAGGGAATGGATAGAACCTATAGGGTGATAAAGCAGCAGCAGTGGGGAGAGATGATGTGAGTTGGATGAATATAAGTGACTCAGTGTTAATAGTCTCTGTGACCCTTGTCATCTATTCTGAAAGGCTGTGCAGAAAGTCCTTAATCATGGGTACCTCACCCTCTAATTCCCAGAATTAGGGAAGCTAGTTCTGGTTCTATGCATCCATGAGATGTTTCCTGACCTTTCTACACCTGAATTTCCCAGGCTCTAAATGGGAATGCATATATGACAGATCTATTATGTGAATTAAAATGAATTTTTTACATATTAAATACATGGCACATGATAAGCAATACATAGCAGTTGCCTTATCATTACAAACAATAACCATTCTAGTGGCATTGAATAAAATCTTTCTTTAATGAGTTGATTAAAAATTTCAATTTTTTGGTTTACATGCAGAAAATCCTCTGTTGATGCTTTAAGAAGTACTGAAATGTGAAAGCAGTCATTATTTTACTCAGAATTTATTAATGCACAGAGTTAACTATGTCAGACAAAATGGTCTGCTCCCTGGTGCTTCTCATTGCAGACAGAATTAGCAGAAGGCTCAGTTCAGGGAAATATGTATCATTAAAAAATGGAATAATTTGACAAATAACATTTTAGGAATGGAGGGGCATAGAGACCCAAGCATGTCTATAGAAGTGCACATCTTGTGAAAAGGGAGTTTTGAGAGGAATAAAATGCAATTTACAGATAGAATCATTGGGACACTTGATAAAGTACAAGGTGTCCTTGGGGAACATTTCTGTTCTGGGAGGGTGCGTGTGGTCCCTCTGCAGACTGTGTCACTCTTCTCAAATGATGGCATCGGCAACATTCATTTTTCCTTGGATGCTTCTTTTCAGGGAGCTGGTGGAATTCCTCATTGTGTTCCCTAATTTCAATAAGAATACATCCGGTCCAGCTCCTGAGAGCATCTACATTCATTGCATTCTGCAGAAAATGATGAGAAGTCAATCTTTTTATATTTACTGCTCTGAAAATGAGGCATGCAACTAAAAACAGTTTTTTTTTCCTGGAAGAAAATAATTTTATGAATAGGACTCTCAACCTAAATTATACTGAAAGAATAAGAATCTATAATTAGTTTTCTAATGCAATTGTGCTTCCTGAGACTATAGGTCCCCTCTCTCTGTCTCTCAAAAAAAAAAAAGTAATTACAAAAATAATTGTCTTGAAAAATGAAGTTGCTTCTTGCAGGTAAAGGTGGTTCTTTTATTGAGTGGCAATCACTTGATTGTCTCTTTCACTAAAAAAGAGACAGAAAAGCAAGCAAGCCAAATATAGGGTTGGGGTGGGCATAGTATCCTTGGTGCAATTGTGGGGAATCAAAGAAAGAAAGAAAGGAAGAAAGAAAGAAAGAAAGGAAGGAAGGAAGGAAGGAAGGAAGGAAGGAAGGAAGAAAGGAAGGGAGGGAGGGAGGGAGGAAGGAGAGAAAGAAAGAAAGAAAGAAAGAAAGAAAGAAAGAAAGAAAGAAAGAAAAGAAAAAAGGAAAAGAAAAGAAAGAAAAGCTGCTCTAGAATACTATGCCTGGTTCTTTTAGGAAAAGGCCTTAGGAAGACTTCCAATTGAAGTTCACTGAGAGTTTAATTGAAGTTATTAAATGACTGCTTTTGGCAAAAAGATACTGAGCAGTAATTTCTGAGTAGTGTCTATAGGCATATTTTTTTCTCTCTAAGTTATTAGCTTTACTATCTTTCTTCCCAGCCTCCCTATAAAGGACTATAGAGATGCTATTTTAATAATAGGGCTAGCCATTTGTTTGTTTGTAATGCACACACACAGATTCCTGAAAGATGGGATGGGAGGATAATGTGAGAATCATCCGTTCACTCATTAATCCAATGATTAATCAGGGATCAATGTGCAGAAAGTGGTGTATCTACACAGGAGGCAGGCTTTTCCCATTCACAACCTGTACTGTGTGGAGGAAGAAAGAAGGCATATGATTAAAAATAAGCACTTGTGTATTTGCCAATCCTTGACCTCTTATCAAGTCAGGATTGGAAATTTTGCCTTAAAGGAAAGCAAGAGTATAAATTTACTATGGGGATATCTAGTCCAGGGACTAAATTTTGGTATTTAACATTATTTGAGAAGTCATATTTTTCCTTCCTTCCTTCCTTCCTTCCTTCCTTCCTTCCTTCCTTCCTTCCTTCTTTTTTTTTTCCTTTTAGTAAAAGTCCCATTTACCCAAGATTCAGCTTCCACACCTGTACATTTCTGGCAATCCCAGTGTTTTCAGGCTGTTTGTGCCAAAATGAGTGTACATTTGAACTTGTAGTCAAAATGTAAGGACACTACCTTTTTAACTTTCTTACCTGTCTTTAATTCCAACTAGAAAGTAGCTAAATTTATTAAAAACCCAAATTTGTATAATTTCCCACTGACACTCGGGATTATAAATGTTCTCATTAATGACTTTACGGTGTTTCCTCACATACGTGCTCCAATTTCATTTGTATAGTACCATTCTGAGGTGTGTACTAAAAGCACTGTTTTATGTATTGAATGTATGACATTTGGAAAGCTTTTCTTAGCCACTAGTTGGTTGGTAACATTGAATTTGAACTAATACCCTTGATTTTAAGTTGATATGACTTCTCAGACACTGTTTCCTTATGATTAATTGGGCATAATAAGAATGAACAATTTATCTAAAAATTTCCTCATATTTAGAAGACATGGTCTCTTTTTTTTTCTTGTGGCAATGTAATGAATATTCTGGGAAAGAGGAGCTCCTTATACTAGAATTCTAGCAAGAAAGTCTCTTACTAAGAGTATACACCTTGTTAAGAAGCTGCAATTTTAACTTAATTATCAGATAATTAGAGAAGGTGTTAACCCCAGATCTTTACAGTGCCCTCTTCAGTGGAATCAGTAGGTCTCAGCAATATGCCCAGCAATTGAATCTTGATCCCAGTTGTGGTACTTAGGGATGGGATGGTTACAGCTGAGCAGAGAAATATTTTCTGCAGGTTTCAGGTATTACCCTATAGCATTCTAAGCGCTAGGGTTGGAGACTAGAGGTCTGCTCAGCTTAGTGATATATTCCAAGAGGTTGATCTAGTGGTCACAGGGATGTTAGGTCAGATAAGGAGTTGAAGGTGAATGTATATTAGTGGGCCTAAGATAGCCTAAGCTAATTGGGCTTTGGACCTGCAACATTCCATCTCTCCACAAACAGGATGCTACCAGGCAATATCAAGCAGTCTGCAGGATGTTTAATACAGATGTGTCTCCACCTCCTCCTCCTCCTCCTCCTCCTCTTCCTTCTATACTGGGGATTGAACCCAGGGGCATTCTACCTCTGAGCTACAACTACGGCCCTTTTTATTTTTTTATTTTGAAACAGGGTCTCACTAAGTTGCTGAGGCTGGCCTCGAACCTAGAATCCTCCTGTCTCAGCTTCCCAAGTACTAGGATTATAGGGGTGTGCCACCATGCCTGTCTTAGATGTGGTTTCTTCAGAGAACTTCAGCCTTACAGAACTTTGGTACAAATTGATAGACAGGGAGACCTGAGCATGCTTCTCAAGTGCAGATTGGTGTTTTAGGTGGACACCCTCACCAATATCTCTGATTCTCAGCTTCTTCATAGATGAAATTTAATTCAAAGACTTTTTTCTCCTTATAATGTTAGTTGCTTCATATATCATGTAGCATACTGTGAATGTTCAATAGCATAACAAGGATTTTAATTTTAGTGGCCATAATACCGATGTGTGCATATATAATCTACCACCCTGAAACCATCAAGATGTATGATTACAATGCACCAATAAATAAATTAAAAACTATTGCTTTCTGGGGTAAGAATTCTGCCCCCATGCTCAGAACATTCTTGCATGAGCTGCTTGAGTTGAGGTCATTCAGGATGGAGCACATATGGCACAGTGGACTTACCTGCTCCAGTAGATTAAAGAGTTGAGAAGGACCATCATGGGGCAGGAAATTGGGAATGGTGAAGAAACAAGGAAACAAGACTGACAATTGAATGAGAAAGCATATTGTCATTGCTTCATAGTGGTAGCTTAGAATTTCCTCTATGTAAGTGTACAGAGCCAGAAACAAAGACACTGAAATTTGATTATTTTAATATTTTCATTCCTTTATTTTCAAAAAGTACTATTATTGTTCATAGAAATTATTCCATTAAGTTACACATTGGTGATGTAATTAATATAACAAAGTGATATTCATCAGTTTAAGAAATGAATTACATTCTTGGGTGGATGGACTCTAAATTAATTTTATTTTCAATAGTACTTTTACAAATTTAAATAAGTAAGAAAACAGAGTCTCCATTGTCTATCATACATACATTTAAAGATTAAAAATGCCATAGGATTTTGTTTCTAATGAAATGATGATCTGGGTATCTTTGTTGTTAAAATAAAGAAAACAAAATCAAATAGTTTCTTGATGAAAAACATAAAAATTATGGGATTGTGTGTGTGTGTGTGTGTGTGTGTGTGTGTGTAGTGCTGGGGATTGAACGCAAGGCATTCTACCTCTGAACTACAGCCCCAGCCATATTTTATTTTGAAACAGTGTCTTGCTAAATAACCACACACTGCTGGCCTCAAAGCTGTGATCCTCCGTCTCAGCCTCCAAAAGTACTGGGATTACAGGCATGCTCCACAACACATGGGTATGGGAAATTTTTAACAACCTGTGTGTGTGAAAATGAGTAACCAAGATTGTAAGAAAATAATGAAAATCCTCAGGGCTCAAAATGAAATAGGATCTTGACTCCTAATTAATAGATTGGCAATGAAACTGGTGGCAACCCCATCCATCTTATGCAATTCCTTGTAACTTGGAGCCTCTTTTGCAACACAACACATAGAAGGTTCAGTGGGCAAGAACTTGAGCCTGCCAAAGGTGAGAATTTGGAACAGAAAGCCTGGAAAAACCCAGGATGGTATGGCGACATTCTCAGTACATATATGAACAAGAACAAAATGACTGGGCACCTGCGGGACTGGGTGGAACAAAAGGCAAAAGCTGTTTTCCATTTTTAACATTTAGAAAACTTTTCAACATTTAGAAAAAGATATGATATTATGTCAGTCAGGCCTCCTAAGTAAGGACTAGAATTTATGAAACATTAAAAGACCAATAAATTCAGTTACGTAAGATATAAAAGCTTACTTGACTTTTCCAAAATAGATCATTAATAAAAATAGTGGAGAAAAAAACAGTTTTGGTACAGTTATTTATCACACATACAACCTTAATAAAGAATTCAAAAAGCCGGGCATGGTGGCGCAAGCTTGTAATCCCAGTACTTGGGAGGCGGAGACTGGAGGATCCGGGTTCGTGGCCAGCCTCAGCTACTTAGTGAGGCTCTCTGCAACTTCGTGAGACCCGGTTTCCAAATAAAGTATAAAAAATAGGGCTGGGGGTGTAGCTCGGAGGTAGAATGCCCCTGGGTTCCGTCCCTGGTACGGCAAAAAAAAAAAAAAAAGAATTCAAAAAATAGTGAGAAAAACAAAACAACTGCCTAATAGAAAAATGGCCAAATGATGTCAGCAGCAAATTTGCTAAAATGTAAAAACATTTAAAAACAAAGATGATTCTCATTCGCAATATGAAAAACAAACTAAAAATCACAAGGAGATGCCTTTTATACCTCCTAAGCTGGCAAAGGTTAAAGTCTTACAATTCTGAAGTTTGTCAGGGATCTAGAAAAAGGGGAACCCTGGAACTCCAGTGATACAAGTGTAAATTGTACAATTACTTTGGAGAACAATTTAACATTTTCTGTAAAAGTTTAAGTTGCAAACATATGATGGCTCAGCAACTTAGCTCTAGATAAACTTTGTTTAATGTCAGAGGAGATATATGCAAGTATGGCCCATCCGTACTGTTTATAATAAACTTGAATATACATCAATATGAAATTGAGAAAAAATCTGTGGGATAGACATAAATAGGAACATTAAATAGCAGTAAGTGATTAAATAGATTTACAAGCATCAACACGAATTAATCTCATAAGCAAAATGTGAAGTAAAAAAAGAGCAAGCTATAGAATAAGTGCAGGATGATATTTCAATGAAGAACAAGAGCAATGAAGAACAAACAACATGTTGTTTTAACTATGAATAGAAGCCAGGCATGGTGGCACATGCCTGTTATCCCAGTACATAGGAGGCTGAGACAGGAGGATTGCAGGTTTGAGGCCAGCCTCAGCACCTTAGCAAGACCCTGTTTCAAAAGTAAAATAATAAAATGGACTGGAGGTATAGCTCAAAGGTAGAATGCCTCTGGGTTATCCCCAGTACCAAAATAATAACAATAATATTAATAATAAGCATGGATAGAGGATAAGGGTTCACTCTTAGTTTAGGGGTTCTGCCTTCATAGGAAAAATAGAAGTGAGATGAAGATAAGGAACAGAGAAAACTTTGATCTAGTGGTGATGACGCATGCAGATATTGATAATATTATTTTTTATAAAGACATTCTACTTATGAAACATAATCTTATGATCAATTTTCTAACAACAGACTCAAAAGGCATGTTCCAGTTCTACCAAATTCATACCAGTCATTACCTCTGTGTTTGCAGGTAGCAGGGAATTAAAAGTTACTCTGTGTCAATTAAACATAAGGATTTGGTCCTTTGATCAGTCTCTCCTCATCTAAACACCCTCCTTAGGTGATTCCATCTACTTCAGAGCCAATGTAATATCATCAATATTACACTGAGTTCCAAATCTATATTTCTGCCTGGTGTCATCCAGGAATTTCAGCCTCATGGGTCTAGCTCCTAATTTGTCATCTCCCATTGGATTTCAAACACATATCTCAGTTTTAACTCGCTCAGACAAGATTACATCATTATTTCCCCCTCAAAGGGGTTGGGAATGGCTTGGTACTCAGCCCTGTACATTTCGTGACAGACACCACCCTCCAGTCAGCTTGGTGCCAATGTCCAGGACTAATAGATCTTATAGTCTAGATTCCAGGTGCCCTCATCTCACCAGACCCATCAACAATCCTGTTACACTTTAGCTCCCAACATATCCTAACTCCATCTGCTTCTCTCAATCTGCATTCATCACTCTAAATGAAGTCACCATGGTCTCTGGCCTGGGCCAGCGCAGCATCCCATGGCTTCTCTCCCTGCTTCCAAAACTGTGCTCCCCAGGCCCTCCTTCCAAAAGCACCCTGAGGGATGATATTAGAGGTAAATCATAGAACGTCACTTCTGAATGAAAACTCCATGATGGAATTGCATTGCACTTAGAACAATACCCAAATCCTGGCTTACCAAGCTGTACATCTGGCATTAGCCACCTCCCCTGCTATCTCATACCAGGCCTCCCTCCCTCCATCCCAGCCCCACTGGGCTTCTGCTTATTTTAGACAATGGAAGAACATTTCTGAGAACCATATATATATTGAACCATATATATATATATATATATATATATATATATATATATATAGTACTCAGCATGGTCCTTCTAAGTAAGTGCTGCTATAATCTCCATTATACCGATGAGGAAACTGATGCACAGGAGGCCTAAGGTACCTGCTCAAAATTCCACAGATACTGAAGGTCACAACCAAGACTCGGACCCACACAGGCTGGCTCCAGAATCCACAGGACTCAAACTTACACATTACTGCTACCTCTACGCCTAAGAAAACCCTTGTCTTGTGTTTTCTTGTTTTTTTTTTTCTCTTGATATCCCTCAAATGGAACAGTATTTGCCACAGAGTGTCTATTAAAAAATACTTGTTGAATAAATTATAATAAATAAATATATTCTTAACAATTCATACACACACAAGACAGACATCAAAATACTGTGTGATTATGAACAACTTAAATTTAACTTTCCTGTGTTTCAATTTCATCATCTGTTAAATGGGAATGGCAAGAATTAAGTAATTTAATTTACAGAAAGTAGTTCCTGGCTTATGTGTGTATATTATATGGTTACTCAATAAGTCCTAGTGGTAATAATGAAGATGAAGATGAAACTTATAATGTCTAAATTTGGGTAGTTGGGAGATGTTTTTTCCTCTGTACTTTCCTTCATTTGCCAACTATATAAATGTACACTTTCTCTAAATGTTATTATCACATATCTGTCTACACAGTTAAGTGCTTCAGAAGCATCCACGCTGTCAGGATCCAGTCTTTGTGATTGTCCCCTTCCTGGCTCCAGAGCTGGAGCAGGCCCACATCTGCTCAGCAGGACAGAGCCACAGCCAGCAGCTGTTAACCCAGAGCCATCATGTGGCAGGAGCAGCCCTAGCAGCAGGGGAACACAGGTGAACTCACAGGACATCCTTCAAGGTGCACACATCTGTCTGGCAGATGAAGGATCAGAAGCAAACCAGTACCCAGAGTGGACAGTTCCAGGACAGGACACCCCATCAGGACAGAGAGGAGAGCCCCCTAAACATGGGTGTCCATGTGGTCTCCTGTGCTTTAGAATTGGAACATTGGGTATATGGGGACCCTTACAAGCTTGTTCCAGCAGAGTATACTGAAGGGAGACCTGCTTTCTCATTCTCAGTCACCAGCAGAATCCTAGAGAGTCAGCCATCTACAGTAAAACTGCATCTCTATGATGTTGATCAGTCAGTCGTTTCTCATCATGACAACCCTATGATTAGGAAATATTTTAATACCCATTTTACAGATGAACAATGGAGGAGGCATAGAGGTGGAGGGACTTGACTGGGATCACACAGCTAATAAGAAGAGTAACTTCAAAATCTGTGTCTAACAATTGTAGGTACTTTGAAAGCAGAAGATGTTGTGTCTATTACTAGTTGACGCCTGTAGGCAACTTATTCAATTTTCAGTTTGTTGATCAAAAATGTTGGCCCAATAAACATTATTTGCATCATTTCTTTTTTTTTTTTTTTATTTAAATATATCATGTTATCAGAGTGTTTTAATGGTAATTAATCCAAATGAACACTTCTGTGTATTATTTTCTTATGAGACAATGCTTTAGATTAGGTTTCTTTAATTGTTTGGTTACAAAATCTGTTATAAATCAGACACAAAGTCAAGTGGAAGGCATTTTGGGAATTATGAGATAACAGTTCTCTAATTTTTTTTTTTTTTGCGGTACTGGGGATTGAACCCAGGGGTGTTCTACTTCCGCACTACACCCCCGGCCCTATTTTTTATACTTTATTTTGAAACCGGGTCTCACGAAGTTGCGGAGGGCCTCACTAAGTAGAGAGAGAGAGAGAGAGAGAGAGAGAGAGAGAGAGAGAGAGCTGAGACTGGCCGCGAACCCGGATCCTG
>PVJS01055756.1:0-12559 GCA_004027185.1 Glis glis
GCGGGGCGGGGCGGGGCGGGGCGGGGCGGGGGCGGGGTCTCCCGCGCCTTCTCGCGAGGTCTTTCCCACCAGCCTGCGAGCACTTGGCGTCGGAGTCTGGATAGAGCAGCGGAGAGAACTTTTCCCACGCCGCGATCTGTGGTTAGAGCTGCAAAACGCCACGTGAAAACCCGGCGCGCCTGTAATCCTAGTACTTGGGGGGTCTGAGACAGTAGTGAGGCCCTCCGCAACTTCGTGAGACCCGGTTTCAAAAGAAAGTACAAAAAATAGGGCCGGGGGTGTAGCGCGGAGGTAGAATGCCCCTGGATTCAATCCCCGGTACCGCAAAATAAATAAATAAAATAAAATAAAAACTAAAATAGGGCTGGGGATGTAGCTCACAGGTAGAATGCCCCTGGGTTCAATCCTCAGTACCACAAAATAAATAATTAGTTAAAAAAAATAAAACGCCAAATGTAGACACTGGGCTCGGACTCTCCGTCCAGGAGGGCTGTTTCGCTCCCCTGTATTTTCATTGTTTTATACTATAAAGTCGCTCTACAGCTGGGCGTGGTGGCGCACGCCTCTAATCCAAGTACTTGGGAGACTGAGGCAGGAGGATCGCAGGTTCAAGACCAGCGTCAGCAATTTAGCAAGGACCTCAGCAACCTAGCGAGACCGTTTCCCATTAAAAAATAAAGGGCTAGGGGTGTAGCTCAGAAGTAGAACACCCCTGGATTCAATCTCCAGTAACACACACACACACACACACACACACACACACACAGTTGCATCACGTAAATTTTGTTTGTTTGTTGTGTGTGTGTGTGTTACTGGGGATTGAACCCAGGGGCATTCTTAACCTCGGAGCTACACCCCCAGTCCTATTTTACTTTTTATTTTCAAACAGGGTCTCACTAGGTTGATGAGAGTCTCACTACTTGCTGAGACTGTCCTCTAATCTGCGATCCTCCTGTCTCTGCCTTCGAAGTATTGGGATTACAGGCGTGCGCCACCACGCACGGCCACATAAGATGTTGAATGGAAGAATCTATTAGTGCCAGTCTTCAGTTTGCAACAGCAGGTGTCCTTTATTACTAAGCAACCTTTTCTTTCCCCCAATACTGTACTTAAGTTCTAAGGTGAACCGCGCGCGAAAGACGCTTGTCTAACCCTCACCGACTCCCCACAAGTTCCTACCAGTCCCTGTCACTCCAACCCGCACCCCACTTCCCACATAGCCACAAGAAGGGTTAGACAGGACGTGGCGACCCCGACGGGGGCAGAGGCTGACAGTGACCCTCCTGTCCTCGGGCTCCCGTGCTCCTGAACCCGCAGCAGAGTCCCCACGGCTCTTGAGGGCGACGACCGGCCGTGGGATTCGGAGGTCAACAGCCCCGGCGAAGAAGGCTGGCTTCCCCGTGGGCAGGTTGCAGCCGCAGGGGAGCCAGTGCCAGGCTCGGGGCTGCCAGCTCCCGGCTGTCGGGGTCAAGAAGCAGCGGGTAGCGTGCAGGAGCAGGTCGCCCGGCGGAGCCAGCGCCGGCGCTCGCGGCCCCCGGCCCGCCCGGAGCTCACAATGCAGGTTCGCGCCCTCGGGGCTGCAGCGGGCGCGTTGCCTTGACAGCGGCCCCCGGCGCGCCGCCGCTCTGCGCAGCCGGCTCCCGCGGAGGGAAGGGGCCGGGCCTGCGGCCTGACGTCGGTGCGGGCTCGGAAGATGGCTGCGGAGCCGGGCGGCGGGCAGTGGCTGCGGCCGCGGCGGGCGGGCCGGGGCTCCGCCTTGCGCGTGGGGCGCTGAGCCGACTGCGCGGAGGAGGTGGCGAGAGCGCGCGGGGGGCTCGGGGGCCGCTCGGCGCCGCCGCCCGCCGCACCATGGGCAGCGCGGAGGACGCAGTCAAGGAAAAGCTGCTGTGGAACGTGAAGAAGGAGGTAAAGGCGGGCGAGGACCTGGCGCGCACGGGCCCGGGGGCTGGGGGTCCGCTCCTCCAGGGCCGGCTCCTCCAGGGCGGCCGCCGCCCTCCCTCCGAGCGCCCCGGTCCAGGCTGGCGCTCCGGGCTTGCTGGCGTCGCGGCCGCACGGCTCCCCGCCGCTGGCGGTAGCTGCACCCCGAGACCGAGACCGGGGGAGGGGTGCCCATTCATCGCCGCGCCGCTGGGGGGGCGGGGTCCTGGGGGGCTCAGCTCCCTGGTGAGCGGCACCCCCATTGTGTCCCTCTAACTACCGAGTCGTGGCTGGCGGAGGGTTGCTGCACACCTCACAGTTTCTCCCTCCACGCCCACCTTCTCACCCAGGAATCAGGGTTTTTTGTTTTTTTGAGAATGGATTCTAAGACACAGATTTTTTTTTTTCCTTTTAGGGAAACCCTCACGTCAGTAAGAAGAGAGCCCTTCTCTCTACCATCCCCCTTTACCTGACTCTGATCAAAAGCCCATTTTAGTTTTTTGGGTTTTTTTTTTTGGGGGGGTGTGCATGTATGAATGACTCACCAGCTTGTGAGAGCTCAAGCCCGAAGAGTAGATGAAATGAATCAAAATGAATTAGGCCTCCTTCCCCCACCTGCCTCTGTGGCTAGATTTGGCAGATGTGTGAACTCTGTGAGGGCAGGGAACCTGTCTGTTTTGTCCACCTCGCCAGATCCAGTGTAGGCACAAAGTGACTATTTGGTAAATAAATCTGCTAATCTTGGAGACAGGTCTGGTGGGAAATCAAGAACTTTGGAATAGTCTTTACCTAGTCCTGTGTGACCTTGAGTAAATTACTTAGTCTCTCTAAGTCTTGATTTTGTCATCTTTTTTTTTTTTTTTTTTTTTTTTTGCAGTACTGAGGATGGAACCCAGGGGCATTCTACCTCTGAGCTACACCCCTAGCCCTAGTTTTTATTCTTTATTTTGAAACGGACTCACTAAGTTGCAGAGTGCCTCACTAAGTACCTGAGGCTGGCCACAGAAACCTGTGATCCTCCTGTCTTAGCCTCCCAAGTACTGGGATTACAAGCGTGTGCCACCTAGCCTGGCTTCTTCATCTCTTTTTAAAATAGGGATAATGCTTGGCAGGCTAAGACAGGAGGATCACAAGTTGAGGCTAGCCTTAGCAACTTAGTGAGACCCTCAGCAACTTAGCAAGACCCTCTTTCAAAAAAAAAGGGCTAGGGGTGTCTCTCAGAGGTAGAATACTCTTGGGTGCAATCTCCAGTACCAGAAAATAATAATAAGCCAGGCGTGGTGGCACAAGCTTGTAATCCCAGTACTTGGAAGCCTGAGACAGGAGAATCACAGGTTCGCAGCCAGCCTCAGCTACTTAGTGAGGCCCTCTGCAACGTAGTGAGACCCTGTTTCAAAATAAAGAATAAGGGCCGGGCATGGTGGTGCACGCTTGTAATCCCAGTACTTTGGGAGGCGGAGACCAGAGGATCCCGGTTCGCGGCCAGCCTCAGCTCTCTCTCTCCCTGTCTCTCTCTCTCTCTACCTAGTGAGGCCCTCCGCAACTTCGTGAGACCCGGTTTCAAAATAAAGTATAAAAAAATAGGGCCAGGGGTGTAGCGCAGAGGTAGAACGCCCCTGGGTTCAATCCTGGTACCGCAAAAAAAATAAATAAAATAAAAATAAAGTTTGAGGACAGCCTCAGCAACTTAGTGAGGCTCTCAGCAACTTAGCAAGACCCTGTTTCCAAATAAAAAATAAAATAGGGCTGGGGTGTAGCTCAGAGGTAGAATGCCCCTGGGTTCAATCCTCAGTACCACAAAAAAAAAGAAGATAGAAAAAACAGAGTGCTGCAGATATAGCTCAGTAGTAGAGCACCCCGGGGTTTAATCCCCAGCACCATAAAAATAATATATATATGTATATATATATATATATATATATGTACACACACACATATGTGTGTGTTTAAAAATATATGTGTATAAATAAAGGAATATATGTGTATAAATAATGGAATAAAATAGGGCTGGAGTATAGCTCAGGTAGAATGCCCCTGGGTTCCATCCCCAGTACCCCCCCAACACACACACACATGGTGAGAAATAAGCCAGGTGTGGTGGTACACACCTTGACTTGGGAAGCCGAGACAGGAGAATCACAGGTTCAAAGCCAGCCTTAGCAACTTAGCAAGGCTCTCAGCAACTTAGCAAGACCCTGTTTCCAAATAAAAAATAAATAGAAGCCGGGCGTGGTGGCACACGCTTGTAATCCCAGTACTTGGGAGGCTGAGACTGGAGGATCCGGGTTTGCGGCCAGCCTCAGCTACTTAGTGAGGCTCTCCGCAACTTAGTGAGACCCGGTTTCAAAATAAAGAATAAAAAAATAGGACTGGGGTGTAGCTCGAAGGTAGAACGCCTCTGGGTTTAATCCCAGTACCGCAAAAAAAAAAAAAAAAATAGGGCTGAGGGTATAGCTCAGAAGTAGAATGCCTCTGGGTTCAATCTCCAGCACCACCAAAAAGAAAAAAAGTGAGAAATGTGCAGAATATGTTCCAACTATGTGTCTTCCTGATAAAGGTTGACCTGCTCTGAACTCCCTGTATTTCCCTTTCCCCTTCAGTGCTTGGTTTGCAAAAAACATATTCTTTCCTTTCCTGCTAGAAGAGACAATGGGCAGCCTCCCAAGTACTAGGATTACAAGTGTGCGCCACCACACCCGGCTCTAGGAAGTTGGGTTTTTTTTTTTTTTTTTTTTTTGCGGTACTGGGGATTGAACCCAGGGACATTCTACCTCTGAACTACACCCCCAACCCTATTTTTTATTCATTATTTTGAAAAGGGGTCTCACTAAGTTGCGGAGGGCCTTACTACTTGCTGAGGCTGGCTGCAAACCTGTGATCCTCCTGTCTCAGCCTCCCAAGTATTAGGATTACAAGCGTGCGCCACCATGCCTGGCATCTAGGAAGCTTTTAACGGTTTAAAATGCAGGAATCGATTTGATCTGATTCACATTTACCTAACCACTAGCCATAAGCAGTTTCTGCAGCGTGGAGCATCCAGGTCCCTCCCTTCCTTCCTTCCTTCCTTCCTTCCTTTCTCCCTCCCTCCCTCCCTCCCTCCCTCCTCAGGGCTTTAGACACTTGTCACTTTCCAAAGTATACAGTGCTGAGTGAAGGCCTTGGGAGACAGGGGCAACATCAGGATACTGCATGCCTGTTCAAAGAGTAACAAGGACTGAGCCGGGCGTGGTGGCGCACGCTTGTAATCTCAGTACTTGGGAGGCGGAGACCGGAGGATCCGGGTTCGCGGCCAGCCTCAGCTACTTAGTGAGGCCCTCCGCAACTTTGTGAGACCCGGTTTCAAAATAAAGTATAAAAAATAGGGCCGGGGGTATAGCTCAGAGGTAAAACGCCCCTGGGTTCAATCCCCCCCCACCACAAAAAAAAAAAAAGAATGGCAAGGACTAGCTCTGCCCAGGGCTTATTTTATCAGTAAGATTTTATACTGGGTCTAAATAAGTCCCTCTCTCTTATCTCCTGTGTTAGTATCTGTCTCTTAGCAGATTCCCCCAGGGCACCAATAGTGCCTGGCTTAAGTGTTGGGAGCAACTAGAACCTCATACAATGCTGATGGAAGTGTAAATTAGTACAACCACTTGGAGAGCATTTTGGCAATCTCTAGTAAAACAGAATATATGCATCAGAAATTCCTTGCCTAGAAATATAAATTTTAAAAAGCCAGCACATATGTTCACCAATAGACATATCCAGAATATTCATAGCAAGACTGTTCATAACAGCCCCAAACGGGAAACTACCCAAATGCCTGTCAGTTGCGGTGTGTTCACACAATGGGGAATGAACAATCTATAATTATACACAACATGAACTAATTTCACAATCACACAGGTGAGACAAAAAAATAAAAAACAACAACATCATATGAGACAGGAGGATCACAGGTTTGAGGCCAGCCTCAGCAACTTAGCAAGATCCTCAGCAACTTAGTGAGACCCTGTTTCAAAATAAAAAGAGCTGGGGGTGTAGTTCAGTGGCAGAACACCTAGGTTCAATCCCAAGTACCACATACACACACACACACACACACATCCACCTGGGTTCAATCCCAAGTACCACACACACACACACACACACACACAAAAAAAAAAAAAAAAAAAACACTGTGTGCCAGCCAGGCACAGTGGCACATACCTGTAATCCCAGTACTTAGGAGGCTGGGACAAGAGGATCGCAGGTTTGAGAACAGCCTCAGCCAAGAGTGAGACTGTCATCAACCTAGTGATAAAATTAAAAATAAAAAGAGCCGGGCATGGTGGCACACGCTTGTAATCCCAGTACTTGGGAGGCTGAGACCAGAGGATCCAGATTCGCGGCCAGCCTCAGCTACTTAGTGAGGCCCTCTGCAACTTAGCAAGACCCTGTTTCCAAATAAAGAATACAAAATTGGGCTGGGGGCATAGCTTGGAGGTAGAATGCCCCTGGGTTCAATCCCCAGTACCGCAAAAAAAAAAAAAAAAAAAAAAAATAGGACTGGGAGTATAGCTCAGAGGTAGAATGCCCCTGGGTTCAATCCCCAGTAACAATAACAACAACCAAACTATATGCTGAGTTATTGATTTATTCCATTTATAAAAAGTATAAAAACCTACAAAACTAATCTATGATGTTAGAAATCAGGATAGTGGATATCCTTAGGTAGGAATAGTGACTGGAGGGGAATATGCCAGAGCAGGGGTGCTTTGGGGTGCCGTCAAATGTTCTATTTCTTGTTCTAGATGCTAGTTTCACAGGAGTATTCAATGTGTGAAATTCACCAATCTGTAAAATTATCATGTAAGTTCCTTTCTATATATCTACTTGTTGTGGGGATTGAACCCAGGGGCACTCTACCACTGAGCCATATCCCCATCCCTTTTACTTTTTTTTTTTTTTTTGGTACTGGGGATTGAACCCAGGGGCATTCTACCTCCAAGCTACACCCCAAGCTACAGCCCTATTTTATTTTTATTTTGAAACAGAGTCTCACTAGATTGATGAGAGTCTCACTACATGCTGAGGCTGTCCTCAAACCTGCAATCCTTCTGTCCCAGTCTCCCAAGTACTGGGATTACAGGCGTGTACCACCACATCTGGCTCCCTTTTTACTTTTTATTTTGAAATAGAGTCCCACTAAATTGCCCAGGTGGCCTCAAACTTCCATCCTCTTGCCTCACCCTCCCAAGTAGGTGGGATTATAGGCATATTCCACCTTATCTGGCTTTTTAAAGTTTTGGTGGTGGTGTTGGTTTTTTGTTTTTGTTTTGTGGTGGAAGGCATGGAACTCAGAACCTTGTGCATACTAGGCAAGTGCTCTACCACTGAGCTACATCTCCAGGCTCCTCCTTAAGTGTTTTCTTAAAAAAAGATGTGACTAGCCGGGCATGGTGGTGCACGCCTATAATCCTAGTACTTGGGAGGCTGAGACAGGAGCATCACAGGTTCAAGAATAGCCTCAGCAACTTAGCGAGGCCCTCAGCAACCTAGCCATACCTTGTTTCAAAACAAAAAATAAAATAAAATAGGGCTGGGGGTGTAGCTCAGAGGTAGAACACCCCGAGTTCAATCCCCAGTACCAAAAAAAAAAAGTGACTACTCACCTTATAAGGTATTTGGAAGCTTTTACATCCAGAGAGGAACTGAAAACATCAAGGTTTTAGAACCTACATAGAAAGAATGAGAGCACGTAGTAACTGTCCCCAAGGCATAGATGGACTACCCCTAACCTCAAAGAAGGGGGAATGGAGGGGCAGATTGTCTGCAGCCTGTGCTGAAACAGTCTGTCCCTGAAGGACAGTGTGCCTGCCCAAAAGCCCTTCTGTAGCTGAGTATAGACGAGCAAACAGCTTCCCATCAGTGTTCTCTGAGGCAGGACACTTCCACCTGGACATGCTGATTGGTTGGTGGGCTTTTTTGTGTGTGTGTGTGTGGTACCGGGGATTGAACCCAGGGGCGTTCTACCTCCAAGCTATACCCCCAGCCCTATTTTTTATCCTTTATTTTGAAACTGGGTCTCACGAAGTTGTAGAGGGCCTCACTAAGTAGCTGAGGCTGGCCTCGAACCCAGATCCTCTGGTTTCCGCCTCCCAAGTACTGGGATTACAAGCGTGCGCCACCACGCCCGGCTGGTTGGTGGGTTTTGACATCTCTCTTCCTGGTTTCCTCCCCCAAAGACTTGGAGCACTATGCTGAAGAAACTGCTTCCCCACCCCTCCCATCCTTGTCATTTCTGTAGGTGTCTAAAAGCCCAGACCAGAAGGGCAGAGCTAAGCTATTTACTTGCCCAGAGGAATTTTTTTTTTCTTTTGGTGCTGGGGATTAAACCTAGGACTTTGTGCATGCAAAACACACGCTCTACCACTGAGTAACCCCCAACCCCCTGGAGTCCTTTGATCAGAAATAAATAAATAAATCAAAGTAATGATGCTGTCCATACGTCCACAGGTGAAGCAAATCATGGAGGAGGCTGTCACCAGGAAGTTTGTGCATGAAGATAGCAGCCACATCATTGCTCTGTGTGGTGAGTGAGGGACTTAGGGATGATGGGAAGTAGATTTAGAACTGAGGACACTGTCCTGGGGCCAGGAAAAGATGAGTCCTCAGGTATAATAGTTCTCAAGTTTGGCTGCAAATCCATATCAATCCAGAAGCTTTTTTGTGTGTGTGTGGTACTGGGGATTGAACCCAGGGTCATTCTACCTCCAAGCTACACCCCCCCCCCAGCCCTAGTTTTTATTCTTTATTTGGAAACAGGGTCTCACTAAGTTGCAGAGGGCCTCACTAAGTAGCTGAGGCTGGCCGCAAACCCAGATCCTCCGGTCTCAGCCTCCCAAGTACTGGGATTACAAGCGTGCGCCACCACGCCTGGCTCCAGAAACTTTTGAAGTCTCCTTGTGCCCTATCCCAGATCTTTTGAAGCTGGATCTTATTTTTCTTTTTGTGGTACTGGGGATTCATCCCAGGGGCCTTCTACCTCCAGGCTATACCCACAGCCTGATTTTATATCTTATTTGGAAACAGGGTCTTGCTAGGTTGATGAGTCTCACTACTTGCTGAGGCTGTCCTCGAACCTGCGATCCTCCTATCTCAGCCTCCCAAGTACTGAGATTACAGGCATGTGCCACGATGCCCAGCTCTTATTTTTTATTTTGAAACAGGGTCTCACTAAGTTGCAGAGGGCCTTGCTAAATTGCTGAGGCTGGCCTCAAACCCGTGATCCTCCTGTCTCAGCCTCCCAAGTACTAAGATTACAGGTGTGTGCAACCATGCCCAGCTAAAGCAGGATCTTTAGTGCCCAATAATCCATATTTTAGTTGCCTAGGACAATAGTTCTCAAATTTTATTGTGCATCAGAGTCACCTGAAGAGCTCGTTAACACACATTACTGCTGGGCGTGATGGCCCACGCTTGTAATCCCAGTACTTGGGAGGCGGAGACCGGAGGATCCGGGTTCGTGGCCAGCCTCAGCCACTTAGTGAGGCATCCGCAACTTCGTGAGACCCGATTTCAAAATAAAGTATAAAAAATAGGGCCGGGGATGTAGCTCAGAGGTAAAATGCCCCTGGGTTCAATCCCCAGTACCGCAAAAAAAAAAAAAAGAAAAGAAGGAAGGAGAAAGTCTGTAGTAGACATTGCTTCCTTCACAACATGAAGACTTTTGCCTTTGTAGAAGAAAGCTTATCTGTATACACAGTTTTCATGGATTTCCAGGAACTTGACCTTCCTCCTCTAAACTCTCTTTCTTTTTTCTTTCAGTGTTGGGGATCAAACCCTGGGTCTAGCACGTGCTAAGCATGTACTCAGAAGGGATGCTTTTTTCTTTTTTTTTTTTTTGGTGGTACTAGGGATTGAACCCAGGGGCATTCTACTCTGAGCTACATCCCCAGACCTGTTTTATCTTGTATTTTGAAACAGTGTCTCACTAAGTTGCTGATGGCCTCACTAACTTGCTGAGGCTGGCTGCGAACTTGTGATCCTCCTGTCTCAGCCTCCCAAGTACTAGGATTACAAGCGTGTGCCACCACACTTGGTGAAGGGATGCTTTAAAAAAGTATATATATAAGCCAGGCGTGGTGGCACACGCTTGTAATCCCAGTACTTTGGGAGGCGGAGACCAGAGGATCCCGGTTCGCGGCCAGCCTCAGCTCGCTCTCTCTCTCTCTTTCTCTCTCTCTCTCTCTCTCTCTCCCTGTCTCTCTCTCTCTACCTAGTGAGGCCCTCCGCAACTTCGTGAGACCCGGTTTCAAAATAAAGTATAAAAAAATAGGGCCGGGGTGTAGCGCGGAGGTAGAACGCCCCTGGGTTCAATCCCCGGTACCGCAAAAAAAAAAAAAAGTATGTATATATATACTTTTGTATATGGTGTATATATATATATACTTTTATTGGTGTATTATAGTCATCATAATGTAGTTCATAGTGATAGTGACATACATTCACACAGCAGTTGGTGAGTTCCCCCCCTCCTTCCCCACTCCTCCCCCTTCCCCATACAGGGTATTGAGATTGACCTTGGTATTCTCACATATGTACATAATGTCGACAGAAGTGTTTCCTTCATTAATTCTCCCCTCCACCCCCAGTCCACTAGACCACTTCCCTCACTCCACTGGGGTTTCTCCTCCCTCATCTAAAGTCCCTCTTGTATCCTGATTTCTCCCTAGCTTCCGCATATGAGAGAAAACATATGACCCTTCACTTTCTGTGCCTGGCTAATTTCACTTAACATAATGTTCTCCAGGTCCACCCATTTTCCTGCAAATGACATAATTTTGTTCTTCGTTATATCTGAGTAGAATTCCATTCTTTGGATATCCCATAATTTTGTAATCCATTCATCTATTGATGGACACCTAGGTTGGTTCCATAATTTGGCTCTTGTGAATTGTGCTGCTAAAAACATGAATATGCATTTGCAAGGATGTGGAGAAATAGAAACTCTTCTACACTGTTG
Organism: Glis glis; assembly: GCA_004027185.1. Lineage (NCBI taxonomy): Eukaryota > Metazoa > Chordata > Mammalia > Rodentia > Gliridae > Glis > Glis glis. Next base: position 10,907 of record PVJS01055756.1, read on the forward strand.
GTGGAATTACAAATTAGTCTAGCCGCTATGGAGATCAGTGTGGAGATTCCTCAGAAAACTGGAATGGATCCACCATATGATCCAGCTGTACCACTCCCAGATATCTTTCCAAAGGGACTAAAATTAAAATCAGAAAGGGTGCTTTTTTCTTTTTTTGGTACTGGGAATTAAACCCAAGGGCATTCTACCTCCAAGCTACACCCACCCAGCCCGATTTTTATTTTATTTTATTTTTCGGTACCAGGGATTGAACCCAGGGGCGTTCTACCTCCGAGCTACACCCCCGGCCCTATTTTTTACCCTTTATTTTGAAACCGGGTCTCACGAAGTTGCAGAGGGCCTCACTAAGTAGCTGAGGCTGGCTGCGAACCTGGATCCTCCAGTCTCAGCCTCCCAAGTACTGGGATTACAAGCGTGAGCCACCACGCCCAGCGCGATTTTATTTTTATTTTGAAACAGGATCTTGCTAAATTGATGAATCTCACTACCTGCTGAGGCTGTCTTCAAATCTGTGATCCTCCTGTCTCAGCCTCCCAAATAGTGGTATTATAGGTGCGTGCCACCACACCTGGCAGAAGCGATGCGTTTTGACAGCAGCACAGTAATGCAGAGGTTTTCTTCCCATGAGTCCATCAATAAACATTTACTGAGGACTCCAAATACTGTTTTTTTTTTCCTTTTTTTCTGTATTTCTTTGGGTTGGGGGTACTGGGGATTGAACCCAGGGGTACTCTACCACTGAGCTACATCCCCAGCCACCACTTTTTTTGTGGTACTGGAGATTGAACCCAGAGCATTCTACTTCCAAGCTATACTCCCCAGCCCTTTTTTATTTTTTTGTTTTGAAACAGGATCTTGCTTGGTTATTGAGCCCTTTTTAAATTAATTAGTTAATTTATTTATTTATTTATTTTGCAGTACTGGGGATTGCACCCAGGGGCATTTTACCTCCAAGCTATACCCCCAGCCCTATTTTTTGTTCTTTATTTTGAAACAGGGTCTCACTAAGTTGCAGAGGGCCTCACTAAGTAACTGAGGCTGGCCGCGAACCCGGATCCTCCTATCTCAGCCTCCCAAGTACCGGGATTACAAGCGTGCGCCACCACACCCGGCTTATTTTTTTGTTTTGAGAGAGTGAGACTGGTCTCAACCCTGCAATCCTCCTGTCTCAGCCTCCCAAGTACTAGGATTACATTGTAAACAAAGGTGTGTGCCATCACATCCGACCCTTTTTGTTTTTTTTAAATGCTACTTTGAGACAGGGTCTTGCTAACGTGCACAGGCTGGCCCCAAACTTGTGATCCTCCTGTGTCATCCTCCTGAGTGACTGGGTTATAGGTGTGAGCCACTGAGCCCAGCTCAAATATTATTTGCTACATAGGGAAATGGCAATAACAAGATGGACCAGATCTCTGCCCCCAGGAACTTACATTCTATTGAGGGAGACAGATAGAAAACAAATGCACAGCCAGGCGTGGTGGCACACGCTTGTAATCCCAGTACTTGGGAGGCAGAGACCAGAGGATCCGGGTTTGCAGCCAGCCTCAGCTACTTAGTGAGGCCCTCTGCAACTTCGTGAGACTCGGTTTCAAAATAAAGTATAAAAAATAGGGCCGGGGGTGTAGCTCGGAGGTAGAACGCCCCTGGGTTCCA
>PVJS01055757.1:0-12558 GCA_004027185.1 Glis glis
AAAAAAAAAAAAAAAAAAAAATGGCATATCATAGGTCATTTTAAAGAGGAATAATAAACTGGGCGTGGTGGCGCACGCTTGTAATCCCAGTACTTGGGAGGCTGAGACAGGAGGATCGCAGGTTTGTGACCAGCTTCAGCTACTTAGTGAGGCTCTCCGCAAATTAGTGAGACCCTGTTTCAAAATAAAGAATAAAAAATAGGGCTGGGAATGTAGCTCGGAGATAGAATGCCCCTAGGTTCAATACCCAGTACTGAAAAAAAAAAAAAAAGGAATAGTAAGAAAAGTATCTTTTCAGCCGGGCGTGGTGGTGCACACTTGTAATCCCAGTACTTGGGAGGCTGAGACTGGAGGATCCAGGTTCGCGGCCAGCCTCTGCTACTTAGTGAGGCCCTCTGCAACTTCGTGAGACCCTGTTTCAAAATAAAGTATAAAAAGTAGGGCCGGGGGTATAGCTTGGAGGTAGAAGCCCCTGGGTTCAATCCCTGGTACCGCAAAAAAAAAAAAAAAAAACAAAAAACCTATCTTTTTAAGATAGGTATAAAGCTTATAAAAAACAAAGTTTATAAATCTTAAAAATTACAAATCTTATAAAATTACAAAGCTTGATGTATATGAGATTGAACGTATTAAAGCATAGGTTTAAATATTTGTCACCATCTTACATGTCTTTGTGTGTGTGTGTGTGTGTGTGTGTGTTACTGCACCCCAGCCCCCTTTTTTTTTTTTGCGGTACCGGGGATTGAACCCAGGGGCATTCTACCTCCGAGCTACACCCCCAGCCCTATTTTTATTCTTTATTTTGAAACTGGTCTCACTAAGTTGCGGAGGGCCTCGCTAAGTAGCTGAGACTGGCCACGAGCCTGGATCCTACGGTCTCAGCCTCCCAAGTACTGGCATTACAAGCATGCGCCACCACGCCCGGCTGCACCCCAGCCCTTTTTATTTTTTGTTTTGAAACAGGTTCCTGAGAGTCTTGCTACATTGCTGAGGCTGTCCTCAAACCTGTGACACTCAAGTCTCAGCCTCCCGAGTACTGAAATTATAGTTGTGTGCCACCATGCCCAGCTACCATTTTACATGTCTTTTAAAGTAGGTTGTCTTTTAAATATTATACTGAAGAAACCTTCTACATGATGTATAATTTATGCTGAAGGTTAAGTGTCCAGTGGTGGTATTGGGTAATTTATAACAAATTTAGAAACCAGATAAAACAAAAAAAAATCCTGTAATTCTGCTACTTAGAAGACACCACTATCAGAATTTTGGTATTTTTTTTATTTTTATTTTGAGACAGGGTCTCACCAGGTTGCTGAGGCTTTCCTCAAACTTGTGATTCTCTTGCTTCAGCCTCTCAAGTCCTGGGATTACAGGTGCTTGCGACCATACCTGGTCTGTTTTAGGTAATGTTTTGAACATCAGTAGCTAGAGCTGAATCCTTGTGCATATAGGTCATGTCTTGAAATTTCCCTAAAAGTGATGGCTTTCGGTTCTTATTATTGAATTGGTTTCTGAAGATGGAACAAATTATATTGCACTGTATAGGCACTTTTTTTTTCTTACAGGTACTAGCTTTTATTAGATTGGTAAAAATGTTAGCAAGTGTGCAGTGAAATAAGCATTCTCATCATCTTGGCAGAAAGTATAATTAAGTACAATGCTCCAGGAAGCAGTTTGACTCCATGTATTCTCCCAGTTTTGGCAAGATGAATGCTGACCAAAATCATCCCTGTGACTCCAGGTCTTCCAGAAAGAAAGCTTTAGTGTCAGAGAAGTCTCAGATTTTCCTGGCTTCACCCACCTGACAGCTCTTACTGGGAGTGGGGTGGGCTGCTGGAGTCTTTCAGTCAGTTTTTGTGTCAGGGGAGGGAGGTAGCAAAACCAGCTCCAGTGGGACCATGTGGATTAATATAGAATGGCAAGTGATGTTTCTTTCAAGGAAGAAATTTTGGGGAGATGGTGGAGAAGCTGGGAGGGAGATGAGGGGTTAGTAGCAGTTCTCAGAGCTTTCAGGGCAAAGATTCCTTTATACCCTAAAAATGTATTGAGGGACTAAGGAGCTTTTTATTTATGTCACTAATATATTGATATTTTGTCATTAGAAATTTAAAACATTAAACTCATTACATGTTATTATATGTTTTATGAAAAATAAAACCATTTTCTAAACCAAAAAATTTTAGCAAGAATAGTAGTACAGTACATTTTTTGCACATATCTTTGCTCTGTCCTTCACTTCTGCATTCAGTTCATTGTGTGATACATTGCTTTGGTTGAAATAATGTAAACAGAGTTCAACCTCACACAGATACCAGGTAGGAAAAAGAAATACTTTATAGACATTTTAGGTAATTGTGAATATTCTTTTTTTATACTCTGCAGAAACTTGATCTTTCTTGAACTTTGAATGGATTTTAATTCTTGCATAGTATTATTACATGCATTGGTCATTCGGAAAATATTGGTTCCCTGAAATCTTCTATATGTTGATACATTTCATTATACAATATCAAGACATCATATTCATTAATATCATTATCAACCTCAAGCTCACAGCAGTGAAAACAAGTGCTCCAAAATTCTAATTTTTTTTGTCCAAACCTTGAAGTTTATTATTGGCAATATATATTGTCCTTTGTTTTTCTTGAAATAATAGGATCTGTTCATTCATTTTTGAGAAAATGCTTGCCAAAAATCGAAGTTGGAATACCTATTGTTTGTCAGTCATTCTTTCAAGTAAAAATGTTATTCCATTAATGTGGTTAGTTTACATCTCAGTCACACAGTGCTTTTTCTCAAATATTCTGTAGGAGTGTTCATCTATACTTTTATTTAGTCACTCACAATATTAAAAAGATGTATTCAATGATCAAGATTTAATAAAATTTTTTGCGGTTTGATCATAGACATGCTTAAGCAATACTGATCTTTCCCCCTTTCTTCCTTTTAACACCCTGAATGCATGGCTAGTAGTAATCGGGTGTCATTGCCTTTATTTGTGCTAAGGTACCAGTACTTTTGCCTATCAGTATAGTTAAAAAAATTAACATCTTAGTGTTCCTATAGAAATAGTTTAGAGCTATGGGTCTGAGGGCCCCACTTTGAGAACCATTGAAACAGGTGCTCAGACCTTAAGTGGTAATTGATTTCAGGTGTGCACGTGTGCGTGCGCTCTTTCCATCATTCTCTGTCAAGGTTAGGTAGCATGCCAAACTGTTAGCTGTGTGATAAAATGTGTACACATTTAAGTTTTTTATTATGTGGTTTTAAGATTTGTCCTTATTGGGATAAATTTATGCATTTCTATACTACTCTTACAAACTAAGTTTCAAGTCACAATAAGAATAAAGAAGTAAATTTTTTAGGAAATAAAATAATAAAGTACTCCGAGTACTTTCTTCTACTCTTATCCAGAATTGCAAGGCCTTTGAAAAACAACATAAATAAAAATGGTGGCTTTGAGACTTAAGTTTGTTGTAATTTTTTCGAAACTTTCTTTTTCTCAAAAGCTATACATTAAATTGTCTTTAATGAAGCATTTTAAAATAAAAACCTACAAGACATCCTTAGAAGCTGTAAAAAATTTATTTCTGATATACATGCTATTCCTAACAATTTAGACAGATGTGAATACAATCTCAAATAAAAATTTAAAAATAAAGTCACTTTAAAAATAACTTTGGTTACTCTCATTCCGCATATGCCGTAAGATGATTTAAACTGTAACCATGGATTCTGAAAATATAGATATTCTTATCTATAAAAACACTAGCATACAACTTGAAGCTAAAAGTTTATCCAAAGTGACACAAAAGTTCTACATCTTAAGGAAACTTAAAAATACCGTTTCTATTTGTAAAATAAAAGCAGAATAGCTGGGCATGGCGGCGCATGCTTGTAATCCCAGTACTTGGGAGGCTGAGACAGGAGGATCGCAGGTTTGTGGCCAGCCTCAGCTACTTAGGCCCTCCGCAACTTAGTGAGACCCTTTTTTTCCCCCGTGGTACCGGTGATTGAACCCAGGGGCATTCTACCTCCGAGCTACACCCCCGGCCCTATTTTTTATACTTTATTTTGAAACTGGGTCTCACGAAGTTGCGGAGGGCCTCACTAAGTAGCCGAGGCTGGCCTCGAACCCAGATCCTCCAGTTTCCGCCTCCCAAGTACTGGGATTACAAGCGTGCGTCACCATGCCCAGCTGTGAGACCCTGTTTCAAAATAAAAAATAAAAAAATAGGACTGGGGGTGTAGCTTGGAGGTAGAATGCCTGAGTTCAATCCCCAGTACGAAAAAAAAAAACAGAATAAAATCAATCTGACTTTGTTATTAGGAGACTTGTCCTGGAAACTTACTAATAAATTATTGGTGAAAATTCTTAATATCTGTTATTGCTGTCAATTGAAACAGACTCATTTCTTGAGTAAAAGAGTAATAAATGAACTAATAAACTATAGGTTAGTTATCACATGTTATAAGCAATCATGACTCTGACAATAACAGGAGTGGCCCCACAGTCCCTCCAATTTTGCTATGTCCTTAAGGTCTCACTCTGAAGCTGTTAGGCCAACCTACCTTTGGGACAATTTTATATGCAGACACAGATGACAGGCGTCTATTCATTCTGTTTTCTTAAAGTTTGTATCACTAAGCCGGGCGTGGTGGTGCACGCTTGTAATCCCAGTACTTGAGAGGCTGAGACAGGAGGATCACAGGTTCGTGACCAGCCTCAGTTACTTATGCCCTCTGCAACTTAGTGAGACCCTGTTTCAAAATAAAGAATAAAAAATAGGGCTTGGGGTATAGCTCGGAGGTAGAATGCCTCTGAGTTCAATCCCTAGGACCACAAAAAAAATAATAAAAAGTTTGTATCACTAGTCTATAACAGATAGCAATGAGATAGCTCCAGCAATAGATGAAGCAAGAGAGTAACTTTGTTCTAGAAGAAGCATTTCTCTGTCTTTTGATTCAAGCTTCTCATTTAATTCCTGAAGAGGGGCCAACTTGCGTCTATTGATCAGATTAAACTCCTGAACAAAGAAAGTGCTTACAGGAGGTGTCGAGGTGAGCCTCCTCTTGCAGCTACATCACAGACTCAAAGCTGGTGAATAGAGATGCTTTAGGATGGTCTTTGCCATAGACATAAAGTTCTTGGGAAATGGGACACCAATCTTGGAAGGAAAAGGAGTTTCATCATCAAGTTGATCCTGAACCCATCATCAAGTAGTCAGTGTATTTTGGTGCAGGACACTTGATTGGCTTTTTAATATTAGTACCTTCTGCCCAATGCTATTCATGTCTGGGACCTGCAGATGTGCCTGGACAGCTTGCTTCAGTGCAGAATTTTGTAATAGTTCCATGCAGCATGTTGATCTGTTTGAAGAATGCACAGTATTAACAACAGTCCACCACTGAGGGCCTCTCCCTCTGGCAACACAACAGCTTGTCTCAGATTCCCACTCCTAGAGTTGCTTCGGCACGTTTTGAGAGTTTGTACTAATGAGAGCCTTCTGGGATACTCTTCTTTGGCTTGAATATTCTAGAAGAATGGCTGCTGAAGGGAAGCTCATCTTGCCTCCCTGGAGGGCAGGGGAGGGGCCTCCCCAGTCCCGGTCAGGATTTGGAACTGGTTCTGGAACCTAGAGGCAGCCGACCATCTTCAGCTCAAGGACAGCAGAAACTGGGCTGCCATGGCTGGGGCTCAAGCGGCTGCAGAACCGTGGTGTCTGTTCAAGTTCTTTTAATATAGTGATGATGAGTTTTGGTCCAGAGCAACGACTCATGCATAAGCTTACTAGGCGAACAGTAATCTATACAATTAAATCCTAAATCTAGTTTTGCTTTGTTTTTTAAAGGCTAAAGGAAATACAAAACTAAAACAGTTTTTAGCTGGTGTGTTTCCAAGATAGAAGAATGTGAAGAAGAAAATACAATACTCATCACTGGTTTTCTTTAAGGACAGCATTAATTTTGAAGATAGCTTACCTTTTAGCCTGTAAAGAGATTTGGGACACAGTAAGAAAGGAATAAGAATATCCGGGCGTGGTGGCTCACACCTGTAATCTAGTACTTGGGAGGCTGAGATAGGAGGATCGCAGGATTGAAGCCAGCCTCAGCAATTTAGTGAGGCTCTCAGCAACTTAGTGAGACCCTGTTTCCAAATAAAAAATAAAGCAGGTGTGTGTGTGTGTGTGGGGGGGGAGGTAGCCTGGAGGTAGAAGGCCCTTGGGTTCCATCTCCAGTACCACCAAACAAACAAACAAAACCCAAAACAACAACAAAAACCCCAGTACTGAACAGGTTTACTAATACCATTAGTGATGTCCTATTTCAATATAGTTTCTTAAAAGAATGTTTGGTAAAATGCTTTAAGAAATACTCAGTTCCTATGGTGTCAGTTATATTATAATTGAGATAATAGTTTTCAAAGCAGTGTTTCTTTCTTTCTTCATTTATTTATTTATTTATTTATTTATTTATTTATTTACGTTTTTTGTGGTACCGGGGATTGAACCCAGGGGCATTCTTCCTCCGAGCTACATCCCCGGCCCTATTTTTTATACTTTATTTTGAAACCGGGTCTCACGAAGTTGCAGAGGCCTCACTAAGTAGCTGAGGCAGTGTTTCTTTAAAACTGTGTTTGTGCACAATTCTTTTCAATGACTTGAACCTAGTTGTTTGCAGCTAATATCTACTAATAATGGCTAATTCCTAATTTTTTAATAGAAAACAGTATAGATGAACAGAGTAAATGTTCATTAGTGGGTGAAAGTACATAATGTTCATTAACTTAAAAAAGTCATCACAAGTAATTGTGTTTAAAAACATATATGTAGAAATTAGCATTTCTTGGTGCTACTTGGTTTGTGTGATAGAATAAGATATTAGAATTTTGTGGTGTTCGAATTAGCAATAGATATATTGCTCTGTAACAAACTTAACAGCTTGAAACGACAAATGCTACAGTTTCTTGTGGGTTAGAAACAGCAAATGCTACAGTTTCTTGTGGGTTAGGAGTCTGGCACAGCTTACCTTGCCGTCACTGGGTCAGGGTCTCTTGTGGGCAGTGAAGGTGTGGGCAGAGACTGAAGCCATCGCAAGGCTGGACGCTCACATAGCAGATGGCAGGATTCCTCTCCTCTCAGGTTATTGGGCTGCTCTGAGGGTCTCAGTTTAGCTGCTTATTGGTTAGAGGCCTTTTCCTTCCTTGCCATGGGGGCCTCTTCCTAAGGCAGCTCACATGTGGCAGCTGGTGTCCTTTGGAGGGATCAATTGAAAGAGCAGGAGAAGAGAAAATGAGCTAGATAGATGTTTGTTTTTTGTAACCTAATTTCAGAAGTGACATCTCATTACTTTTCTCTCTTCTGGGTGTTAGAACTGAGTCATTAAGTCCAGATGAGAGAATTTTACAAGGGTGTGAATCCAAGAGGTGAAAATTATTGGGGCCATTTTAGAGGTTGCCTACTATAGAGTTCAACAATGTCATTGTCACCGGACATGGTGGTGCACATCTGTAATCCTGACTTGGGAGGCTGAAACAGGAGGATTACAGGTTTGAGACCAGTCTTGGCAGCTTAGAACCTGTTTCAAAATAAAAACAATAAAAAGGGCCGAGTTTCTAAATAAAGAATAAAATAGGGCTGGGGTTGTAGCTCAGAGGTAGAATGCCCCTGGGTTCCATCCCCAGTACCACACACACAAAAAAGGGGGGGGGTGTAGCTTGGAGGTAGAATGCCCCTGGGTTCAATCCCTGGTATGTATGTATGTATGTATGTATGTATAAATAAATAAATAGTCATTGTTGTCTGTGAACAGACAACTAAGCTATACAGGAATAGCTGTCTCAAAAGCCCAACTCCTATGGTAATTGAAAGCTGAATGTAGACTGGCAGCTCTAAGTTGCTATTCATTCTGCCTTCTAACACTTGCCTTTCTTATATAAAGTAGTCTTAACTTCACTTAATAAATCTGTTCCTTTAGAAATTACATTCTGTGCTACAATCTAAAAAGGGATGGAAAACTATTAGGAAGAAGGCAAAATTGGAATAAATTTTAGATGTTTTCTTTTTTTGGGGGGGGTTACCGGGGATTGAACCCACAGGCATTCTACCTCCGAGCTACACCCCCACCCCTATTTTTTATTCTTTATTTTTAAACAGGGTCTCACCAAATTGTGGAGGCCTTAGCTGAGGCTGGCTGCGAACCTGGATCCTCCGTGTGTGCCACCACGCCCAGCTCCCAGCCCTATTTTCTATTCTTTATTTTGAAACAGGGTCTCACTAAGTTGTGGAGGACCTCACCAAGTAGCTGAGGCTGGCCGCAATCCTGGATCCTCTGGTCTCAGCCTCCCAAGTACTGGGATTACAAGCGCGCACCACCACGCCCAGCTAGATCTGTTTTCTAATGGAAGGAAAATCTCAAAGTAACTTCTGTAATTACAGAACACAGAAGGCAGGAATATAGTGAGTAAAAGATCATGAAAAGTCATTTTTAGCATTTTTAAGGATTTAGAGGCATGTATTCCTTGGCTTTATTAATTTATTTGTTTTTTGGTGCTGGGGGTTGAATTCAGGGGCATTCTACCCCCAAGTTATACTCCTAGCCCTTTTTATTTTTTACTTTGAAACAGGGTCTTGCTATGTTGCTGAGAGTCTTACTAAGTTCCTGAGATTGGCTTTGAGTCTGCAAGCCTCCTGTCTCAGCCTCACAATTACTGGGGTTACAGGCATGTGCCACCTTGCCTGGCTTCCTTGGTTTTAAAAATTCAGAGTTAGATCTCTCAAGATAAAGTTTAAAAATGTAGATTTATTATATTATTATTATTGTGTGTAGGGGCACTGGGGATTGAACCCAGGGGTGTTCTACCTCTGAGCCACACCTGATTGAACCCTGGGGTATTCTGCCTCCGAGCTAGACCCCCAGCCCTATTTTATTTTTTATTTTGTAACAGGGTCTCACTAAGTTGTAGAGGGCCTTGCTAAATTGCTGAGGCTGGCCTGGCACCTATACTCCTCCTGCCACAGCCTCCCAAGTACTGGAATTACAGGCGTGTGCCACCATGCTTGGCTTGGGATATTTTTAAACTTGTTTGTTCTTTGAGAGATTTATTATGGTTCCATATTTTCAAGCCCTTGACAAAGGTGAAAACTGGAGAATCCAGGCAATGATAGACCTTTCTTTGTAAAGGAAGGATGCCTTTTTTTTTTTTTGTGCTTGAATACTATTTTTTTCTTTTGATAAAATATAGCTTTACAGTGTGTCTGCTTGTTGTAAATCATGCTACTTGCTGGGTAAAGTACCTCTGTTGTGTGTTTTTAGACTTATGAATTATATGCATGGGATAGGCAAGATTAAACTATAAAATTTAGCAACTTTGTTTTCATTTTTTAGTACTGGGGATTGAAATCCAGGGGCATTCTACCTCCGAGCTATACCCCGAGCCCTTTTTATTTATTTATTTTTTATTTATTTATTTATTTTTTTGCGGTACAGGGGATTGAACCCAGGAGCGTTCTACCTCTGCGCTATACCCCCGGCACTATTTTTTATACTTTATTTTGAAACCGGGTCTCACGAAGTTGTGGAGGGCCTCACTAAATAGAGAGAGAGAGAGCGAGAGAGAGAGAGAGCGAGAGAGAGCTGAGGCTGGCCGGGAACCTGGATCCTCTGGTCTCCGCCTCCCAAAGTACTGGGATTACAAGCATGCGCCACCACGCCCAGCTCTATTTTTTATTTTGAACGGTCTCCCTAAGTTGCTGAGGCTGGCCTTGAACCTGTGATCCTTCTGTTTTAGCCTCCTAAATTCTGGGATTACAAGCATGAGCCACACCCCGGCTGCAACATTGTTTTTTAAAATTTCATGAAAAGGAGTTTGGTTCTCTCCACATGGATTTTTTTTTAAGGTGGTGGTACTGGAGTTTGAAATCAGAGGCATTCTACCACTTGAACTACAACCCCCTAGCCCTTTTATTTTTTATTATGAAGCAGGGTCCCGCTAAATTAGGGTGTACTAGCCTGGAACCTGGGATCCTCCTGTCTCATCCTCCTAAGTATTGGGATATAGATGTCTTCCACATGGATTTTGTGTGTGTGTGTGTGTGTGTGTGTGTGTGTGTGTGTGTGTGTGTATGTGTGGTGCTGGGGATTGAATCTGGGGCATTCTACCTCCAAGTTACACCCCCAGCCCTATTTTTTATTCTTTATTTTGAAACATGGTTTCACTAAGTTACGGAGGGTCTTACTAGCTGAGTATGGCTGCCAACTTGCCATCCTCCTGTCTCAGCCTCCCAAATATTGAGATTAAAAGCGTGCGCCACCACACCTGGCTCCACATGGATTTTAATGAGTTACTTTTCCTCCCCCGATACGTATTACTTGAATCCATGATGATCTTGCCACTTAGTGTTATGGTTTAATTGCATGTCTTGGTTAGACTGTATATAAATGTGTTTAATACAGGTGTCTCTGTAACAGGAATCTTACCCATCTTCTTCACCAATATGGTTTGTGGATTCTGATGACCCAAATCTGACATCGGTTCTGGAACGTCTAGAAGATACTAAGAACAACTATTCGGTGAGAAAATAAGCCAACCTATTTTCTTTTTTCTCATGAATGTTAAGTATAGAACTTAGGTAGGTGTTAAGAGGTATTATGGTTTAAAACCACAATTAATGATTATTTGATAGTCTTAAGAGGGGTCCAAGACCAGGGGTTGGTTGGTTTTTTATTTTATTTTTTTAAGTTCTTCAACTTCTATTTACTATCTGTTTTTTCTCTCTTTTTTAAAATTTTATTTCCCACAGGAATAGCCTTGCTCTATTTAGATTTTTAGGTTAGGAATTTGGAGCCCCCCCCCCCCCGCATTCTAAGCATTAAACCAAGCAAACATTTTTGGTAGAGATTACCAGCTGAGGTGGGAAGTAGAAAAAGGCCAAGGCAACTGTGAAGGGGAATAACAATAGGATGACACCGACATTAGTGTAAAGGAATTGCCTTTTCTGTCAAGGGTCTATAAGTCTGAGGTAAAAACCAAAGGTATTCAAAGAGAACGTTCATTTTTATTTTTTGATATATAGTATTCCCCTCTTATCAGTGGGCAGTATGTTCCAAGATATATTCCAAGTGGATAGTATTGACCCTTTATATATACTATGTTCTGTATACATACATACTTGTGATAAAGTTTAATTTTGTGTATTGGCACTGGACCAGGCTGATAAAGGCAGTAGAAGTTTAGAAAAAGTCATGCAAATGAGTTTTGTGTGTGTGTGTGTGTGTGTGTGTGTTACTAGGGATTAAACCCAGGAGCATTCTGCCTCTGAGCCGCACACCCAGCCCTATTTTTGTTTTTTTAAATTTTGAAACAGGGTCTCACCAAGTTGTGGTGGGCCTCACCAAGTTGTTGAGGCTGGTCTTGAACCTGCGATCCTCCTGTCTCAGCCTCCCAAATACTGGGATTACAAGTGTATACCACCATGCCCAGCTGCAAATGAGAATTTAAAATAAAGGTGCTATTTTAACTCATAAGGAAAAGATAGGTTATTCAATAAATAGTTTTGGGAGAATTGACCATTTGGGGAAGTTAGAGTCTTTAACTCAGATTTTTGTCAAAATGAATTATAGATGATTTAAACACATCTGTTTTTAAAACTAAAAACAGAAGAACATCAGTTTGAAGATACTTTAAGAGTTAAAGTTGAGCGGGGTGTGGTGGTACACTCTTGTAATCCCAGTACTTGGGAGGCTGAGACAGGAGGATCCAGGTTCGTGGCCAGCCTCAGCTACTTAGTGAGGCCCTCTGCAATTTAGCAAGACCCTGTTTCAAAATGAATAAAAAGTAGGGCTGGGGGGGTAGCCCGGAGGTAGAATGCCCCTGGGTTCAATCCCCAGTACTGGGGGAAAAAAAAGAGTTAAAGTTGGCATGGAGAGCCATGACCATAAGGGATAAAAATGAAAAGTTAGACACACATGTTCACATCTGTAGTGGGGGTGGTAGGAAAGAGATAGACACAGTCCTGTCACTGCTCCTCCTTTTATTTTTGTTTTGTTTAGTGTTTTTGCGGTACTGGGGATTGAACCCAGGGGCATTCTACCTCCAAGCTACACCCCCAGACCTATTTTTTATTCTTTATTTTGAAACAGGGTCTCACTAAGTTGCGGAGGGCCTCACTAAGTAGCTGAGGCTGGCCGCGAACCCAGATCCTCTGGTCTCAGCCTCCCAAGTACTGGGATTACAAGCGTGTGCCACCACGCCCGGCTCAACCACCCCTCCTTTTAGAGGTCACCTCTGAAAACCTCTATAGTAGAAGACATGAGTGGAGCTGCATTTCAGTGTCTAAAATGTTCCATCAAAAATGCTCATGAAAGCCGGGCGTGGTGGCGCACGCTTGTAATCCCAGTACTTGGGAGGCTGAGACCGGAGGATCCGGGTTTGTGGCCAGCCTCAGCTACTTAGTGAGGCCCTGTGCAACTTAGTGAGACCCGGTTTCAAAATAAAGAGTAAAAAAAAATAGGGCTGGGGGTGGAGCTTGGAGGTAGAATGCCCCTGGGTTCAATCCC
>PVJS01055758.1:0-12559 GCA_004027185.1 Glis glis
ATCCGGGTTCGCGGCCAACCTCAGCTCTCTGTCGCTCTGTCTCTCTGTGTCTCTCTCTCTCTCTCTCTCTCTCTCTCTCTCTCTCCTTAGTGAGGCCCTCCGCAACTTCGTGAGACCCGGTCTCAAAATAAAGTATAAAAAATAGGGCTGGGGGTGTAGCGCGGAGGTAGAACGCCCCTGCGTTCAACCCCCGGTACCGCAAAAAAAAAAAAAAATGCACATTTCTAGCCAGGCACATGGGAGCACCCTTGTAATCCCAGTACTTGGGAGGCTGAGACTAGAGGATCTGGGTTCACGGCCACCCTGAGCTACTTAGTGAGGCCCTCTGCAACTTAGTGAGACCCTGTTTCAAAATAAAGAATAAAAAATAGGGCTGGGGGTGTGGCCCAGAGGTAGAATGCCCCTGGGTTCAATCCCCAGTACCGCAAAAAAAAAAAAAAGAAACAGTTCAATATAAAGTCATAATAAAACTTGGGATCTCATCTTGGCAAAAAGGAAATCAAAAGACAATGATATGTGCAAGGTTAACTTACCTATAGAGAATACAAACAGGTTGAAAAGAAAAGCCAGCAAACTAATAGAAGATTCCATAAAGGATAAAAACAAGAAATTCACAAAAAGGAAAGAACAAATAGGAATTGACGCTCACTCTCATTAGGGAATGTAGAAATACTACCATATCAAATACTTGTGAGAACCAAGGATATCCAACACTCATGTATTTTTCATTGAATGTAAATTACTTCAAGTTTTTTGGAACCAAATCTGACCGTATCTATTTAAATTAATACGCACATAAACCAGGCATCGTGAAACACACCTGTAATCCCAGTACTTGGGCAGCTGAGACAGGAGGATCACAGGTTCAAAGCCAGCCTTAGCAACTTAGCGAGGCTCTCAGCAATTTAACTGTTTCCAAATAAAAAATAAAATAGGATTGGGGGTGTTGCTTAGAGGTAGAATGCCTCTGTGTTCAATGCCCATTACCAAAAAAAACGAAAAAAAGAAATGAATACATAAATGAGAGAGAAAGGTGTATGTGTTTACTTTTTTTGACATGTTTTGGAAATAAAAATAACATAAGGATATATATATATATATAAAAGTGGGTTTGTAATAAGAAAAACAGCAAAAAATACAAGTTCTTTCAAAAAGGAATGGTGTATATACACTATAGAATATTGTGCAGGTGATGTGATATAGGTCTGCATAGTGACCAGAAGAGGTTGTCTTTGTAGATTAAGTGAAATTAAAGCATTTTGCAGAATAACTTGTATAGCATGACTCCATTTTCTTATTTAAAATAAATTTGTATATTTGGTAGTGATTATTTGTATGAGCCATAAGGGTATTGGATACAATATATCTAAGACTGTTAACCTACTGAGGCAAGAATCACCTTGGGGAATTGGCTAATTGAGAGAAAGAAACATTACCTTTATTTGTTTGTTCCAATTAAGATTTTTGTCATTTAAAACAAGAAGAAGGGATGGAGAAGTTGCTCAGTGGTAGAGTGTTTTACAAGAATGCAAAAAGCTCTTGGGTTGGATCCCCAGCAGCACAAATGAAAAATTAATTAGGAAACAGGAAAATTAGAAAGTAAAAGAGCAACAAAAATTAGGAGGAAGAAGAAAAAAGCCCGTGGAATCCCACCACTTGGATATACAGCTACATTTCTTTCTATAAATGCACAAATACTATAAATGTTATTTTAAAGCCTTTTTAAAATGCTCAGGCCAGACCTGGTGATGCACACCTGTAATTCCAGAACTTGGGAGACAGGCTTCATTTAAGCTTCATTTTTATGTCCTCCTGCCTTCAAGCTTTTAAAATAGGAGACAGGAGAATCGCAGGTTTGAGGCCAGCCTCAGCAACTTTACTGAGACCCTCAGCAATTTAGTAAGACCCTGTTTCAAAATAAAAAATAAAATAGAATGAAATTAAAATAGCTGGGGTGTAGCTCAGAGGTAGAATGCCCCTTGGGACAGTCCCCCGAATGCTCAGTATGTCATAGAAACACTTCTAGGTCAGCAAACATTACGTTCTCTCTCTGGGGTAGATGTATACTAGATCTACAAATATGCTTATGTTTTAACCCCTTCATTGAGATGTAATTGGCATAAGGTTAACATACACATATTCGTTGAAGTATTTTATTAGTTTGACATATATAATATACTCTGTATAAGCCATCGTCATTGTCAAAATAATGAACATACTTATTACTTCAAAAGTTTGCTTGTAAGCAGATGTGGGGTGCACACCAGCAATCCCAGTATTTAGGAGGCTGAGACAGGAGGATTGCAGGTTCAAGGCCAGCCTCAGCAACTTAAGTGAGACCCTGTTTCAAAATAAAAAATAAAATTGGGTTGGGGGTGTAGCTCGAAGGCAGAATTCCCCTGAGTTCAATCCCTAGCACCAAAAAAAAAGAAAAATTTCCTTATGCCTATTTATAAATCCCTCCCTCCTTAAGCCGGTCTTGGTGGTGCATGTTTGTAATCCCAGTACTTGGGAGGCTGAGACAGGAGGATTGCAGGTTCACGGCCAGCTTCAGCTATTTAGTGAGGCCCCCTGCAACTTACTGAGACCCTCTTTCAAAATGAATAAAAATAGGGCTGGGAGTGTAGCTCGGAGGTAGAATGCTCCCGGGTTCAATCCCCAGTATCACAAAAAAAAACAAAATTAAATCCCTCCCTCCCTCCTGCAGTGTCCTTACCCCTGTCCTCAGGCAAGCACTGTCTACTTTCTGTCACTATCAAATCAGCTTGATGAAAGTCTGTATTCTTCCCTATAAATGAAAGCGTTTTTTCTCTGACTTCTTTTATTCAGAAAGTTTATTCATATTCTTGGATATTTTGGTAACTTTTTCTAAAAAATTATTGAGTATGGATTTACCACTAATTATTTGTTCAGTGGGTGGACATTTTGATTGTTTCCAGGTTTGGACCATTATAAAGTTGCTGTAAACATCTGTGTACAAATGTTTGTGTGGGCATATGTTGTCATTTCTCTTAGGTGAAACCTGTGAGTGAAATGGCTTGATTATATGTCGGTGTGTACTTAATTTTTTTAGAAACTGTATTTACTGAAGTACTTGCGCTACTTTATAGTCCCCCCAGCAATGTATGACAAATTTAGGCTATGCCTTTTCTGGTGGATTTTCTTTTTCTTTTTCTTTTTCTTTTTCTTTTTCTTTTCCTTTTCCTTTTTCTTTTTTTCTTTTTCTTTTTCTTTTTTTCTTTTTCTTTTTCTTTCTTTTTTTCTTTTTTTTTTCCTGCAGTACTGGGGATCGAACCTGGGGGCATTCTACCTCTGAGCTACACCCCCAACCCTATTTATTATTATTTATTTTGAAACAGGGTCTTACTAAGTTGCAAAGGACCTCACTAAGTAGGTGAGGCTGGCCATGAACCTGTGATTCTTCTGTCTCCTCCTCCCAAGTGTACACACACACACACACACACACACACACACACAGAGTCATGATTTGTGAGGTTTTGTAATAAGTCTTGAAATCAGGATTAAGTTTTCCAACTTCATTTTTTCAAAGTTGTTTTGGCCATTCTAGGTCCTTTGTTTTTTGTTTTTTTGGTTTTTTTGCGGAACCGGGGATTGAACGCGGGGGGCGTTCTACCTCCACGCTACGCCCCCGGCCCTATTTTTTATACTTTATTTTGAAACCGGGTCTCACGAAGTTGCGGAGGGCCTCACTAAGGATAGAGAGGGAGAGAGAGAGGGAGAGACAGAGACAGAGAGAGAGAGCTGAGGCTGGCCGCGAACCCGCATCCTCCGGTCTCCGCCTCCCAAAGTACTAGGATTACAAGCGTGCGCCACCACGCCCGGCGCTAGTCCTTTGTTTTTTTATAATTGTTTTAGAATCATTTTTTTCTACAAAATGCTTGTTAGAATTTGGTCATGTTTGCATTGAATTTATAGACTGAGTTGACCTCTTACAATATTGAGTCTTCTGACCCATGAATATGGTACATTTTTCCACTTATTTAAGTCTTTAACTCTGTAGAGATTTCTTATGTACAAAGTTTTTGTCCAATTCAGACCTCTTGATGCTGTTGTAAATGTATGTGGACATTTCAAGTTTTCGTCACAATAGTAGATATGGAAATGCCATATACATTAAACTTGTATATCATTCTCATGTCCTGCAACTTGTTCAGTTCACAAAGTTCACTAACTTTGTGTTAGAGATTCCTTTGGATTTTTTACATAGATAATCATGTTTTATGTGAACAAAGAGTTTTACTTCATGTCTAACTGAATGAACATTTTATTTCCTTTTTTTTTTTTTTTTTTTGGTCTTATTGCACTAGCTAGAACCTCTAGTCCGGTGTTGAAGTTAAACATTGTCTTGTTCCTGATCTAAGCAGGAGAAAACATTCAGTCTTTTACCATTAAGTATGATATCAGCTGTAGTTTTTTTGATTTGTCTAGTTGAAGAATTTATTTTCCTTGTTTTTTGCATCTAAATTCATGAGAGACATTGGCCTGTAGTATTCTAGTATCCTATCAATTGTCATATTTGGGTATGTAGGTAATGCTGACCTCATAGGATGAATTAGAAATAGATACTGTTTTTCCTCAAATATTTGCTAGAATTTACCAGTGAATCCATAAAAAAACTCATAATGAAGAAAAATCAATTGAAACTGACTCATAACTGACATAGTTGGTAAAATTAGCAATCAAAATCATTAAGTACTATTATTGTAACCATATTTCATATATTCAAAAAATAGAGGCAAGGAATTGGTATAAATGGAAAATAATTAATAGAACCAGTAAAAAGAAAAATAGTAAGAATATAGAAGACATGAACAGTATAATCAACCTACCTCATCTAATTAAATTTTATTAAACACTTAAATAGCAGATATACATTCTTTTCAAGTACAAATGGCAAATTTGCCATGACCATGTTGTGGTTCATAAAACAACTCTCAGTAAGTTTAAAAGGATTCAAGTCAAAGCAGGTATGTTCTCTGGCCACAGTACAATTAAATTGGAAATTAATGAAAAAAATAAATCTGGAAAATCCTCCAAATATTTGGAAATTACATAGCAAGCATAATCCTAAGTAACTCAAAGTCATAGAAGAAATCAAAAGGGCAATTATAGCCGGGTTTAGTGGCACATGCTTGTAATCCCAGTACTTGGGAGGCTGAGACAGGAGGATCGCAGGTTCGCAGCCAGCCTCAGTTACTTAGTGAGGCCCTCCGCAACTTGGTGAGACCCTGTTTCAAAATTAATAGGGCTGGGGGTGTAGCTCGGAGGTAGAATGCCCCTGGGTTCAATCCCCTGTACCGACAAAGAAAAGGGAGGGGGGCAATTATAGAGTACTTTGAACTAAGTGAAAATGAAAACCAGCATAGCAAATTTTTTGGATTTTTTTTTTTCGGTACTGGGGATTGAACCCAGGGGCATTCTACATCTGAGCTACACCCCCGGCCCTATTTTTTTATTCTTTTTTTGTTTTTTGCGGTTCCAGGGATTGAACCCAGTGGCGTTCTACCTCCGAGCTACACCCCCGGCCCTATGTTTTTTACTTTTATTTTTGAAATCTGGTCTCACGAAGTTGCGGAGGGCCTCACTAACTAGCTGAGGCTGGCCACAAACCTGGATCCTCTGGTCTCAGCCTCCCAAGTACTAGGATTACAAGTGTGTGCCACCACGCCCGGCTCCTATTTTTTTATTCTTTATTTTGAAACCGGGTCTCACTAAGTTGCAGAGGGCCTCACTAAGTAGCTGAGGCTGGCCACGAACCCGGATCCTCCTGTCTCAGCCTCCCAAGTACTGGGATTACAAGCATGTGCCACTACGCCCAGCCTGGAATGTTTTTTGTATTAATTTATTGCTATGTGACAAGTTACCATAAATTTAGTGGCTAAAACAAGACAATTTATTATCTTACAATTTTGAAGGTCAGAAGTCCAAAATGGCTTTCACTGGGCTACAGTTGGAGTCTGGGCAGATGTGTTTCCTCCGGAGGCCCTGGGGAAGAATCTGTTGCCTTTCCATCCTTCAGAGGCCACCTGCCTTCCTTGGCTAGATTCCCTTCTTCCATTGTCTAATCCACCAACGCAGCATCTTCACATCTCTCTCTTACTCTCCTGTCTCCTCATTTCACTTAAAGGACCCTTTAAATTACATTGGATCCACTGGGTTAATCCAAAATAATGCTCCCCCCATCTCAAGATCCTTACTTTTACTACATTGGCGAAGTCGCTTTGCCATGTAAGGCTACATATGCACAGGGCCCTGGGTTTCAGACATGGGCGTTTTTGGTGATCTGTTACTCAGCCTGCCACAGTACTAAGGCAGTATTCAAGTAAAAATTCACACTACCAACCTCCTAGAAAAACTAGGAAAAACAAGTGCTCACATTGTTGACTTCAGTTTACACCTGAAGAAACTATTAAACAAAGAGTAAATTAAATACAAAGGAAGTAGAAGAAAGGAAATAATAAAGATAGGGTAGGTAATAAATAGAATACAGAACAACAAAAGAGAAAATTTATTAAACTAAAAGGTTGTTATTGACAGTATGAATAAAACCTAGATTTGACTCTTACTTTAACAATGCTTTACTGTTAAGGCTAGACGTAAGAATTTTTAAATTGTATTATAGATGTTCATTTTTGTGTGGTGCTGGGGATGGAACCCAGGGGAGTTCTACCTCTGAGCCGCACCCCCAGCCCTATTTTATTTTTTAGTTTGAAACAGGGTCCCACTAGGTTGCTGAGTCTCGCTACATTGTCAAGGCTGTCCTTGAACCTGCGTACCTCCTGTCTCAGTCTCTCAAGTACTGGGATTACAAGCATGTCCCACCACGCCCCGCTAAGATGTTCATATTTGATAGAATTTAAGCCTACATTCTTGTTTTATTATACTTTGTTTCCAGTGGTAGGCCCTGAGGAGACTAGCTTATACTGTTCATGCTTCTTGTGAAGCAGTCATAGAGCAGATAGCCTATTTTTAACATATAATGGAGAGCACAATTGCCACACTATCATCTATTTCACATACAAACCCCTGAAGCCAAATACAGTGGCACATGTTTATAATCCCAGTTCTGGGGAGGCCAAGACTGGAGGATTTCCAAGCCATCCTTGGTAACTTAGACCCTGTTTCAAAATGAAAAATAAAAGGACCCAGGGGTATCACTCAGAGGTATAATGCCCCTGGGATGAATCTCCAGGGACCCCCCCCCATTTAAAAAAAAAATACCAACCCCCTAAAAGATGCTGGAAAAATACTAATAGATTCGCCCTCTAGTGTTTCTTTTGGTTGCTATCTCTCAATCACCCATAATTCTTTTTTTTTTTTTTTTTTTTGGCGGTACTGGGGATTGAACCCAGGGGCATTCTACCTCCAGGCTACACGCCCAGCCCTAGTTTTTATTCTTTATTTTGAAACAGTGTCTCACTAAGTTGTGGAGGGTCTCAGTAAGTAGCTGAGGCTGGTCGCGAACTCAGATCCTCCGGTTTCAGTCTCCCAAGTACTGGGATTACAAGTGTGCGCCACCATGCCTGGCTTTTTTATTCTTTATTTGGAAAGATGGTCTCACTAAGTAGCTGAGGCTGGCCACGAACCCGGATCCTCCTGTCTCAGCCTCCCAAGTACTGGGATTACAAGCGTGCGCCACCATGGCTGGCTAATCACCCATAATTCTTATGTATTGCCATCATGATTCCTTGCCAGTTCATTTAAATCTTCACTATAAAAGCTACCTTTCTATTACCTGTATTTCTTCTTTGAGCTGAACCAGTTTCCTAGAAACATCATGATATTTTTCTAGATTCCCATTAGGATTTCTGAAAAGAAAAAACAGTGGGGGTTGGGGAAAGAATGGAATCTACGACCTATATAGAAACTATTTGGCGGGACTAAGCTCTTGAATATGATGTCCCAATGATCCCGTGACAACCTGCACAATCAGAAAGCTGGTAGAAGAAAAAGGAAAATAAAAATGTCAGAAATTTGAAAGAGAAGGGATTCAGACCAGGTGTTGAAGGGTGGCAACTCTTTCTGAAGGTTCCATTCTTAGAACATTCTACTCTGTTTATGTACAACCCTCTGACAATGCACTGAAACCCTTCCTTAACCCAGGGTATCTATACTTGACAGTAAAGCCTCGGATGGGCATGGTGGCACAGGCCTGGAATCCCTGGGTTTGATCCCTAGTAGCACAAAATAATAATAATAATTAATAAGGCCTCATTAGCCAATGTGTGTGTGTGTGTGTGTGTGTGTGTGTGTGTGTGTGTGTGTGTGTGTTGCTAGAGATTGAACCCAGGGGAATTCTAACTCTGAGCTACACCTCTGGCCCTTTTTTATTTTTGGTTTTTAAACAGGGTCTCGCTAGGCTGCAGAGAGCCATGCTAAGTTGCTGAGACTGGCCTTGAACTTGGGATCCTCCTGTCTCAGCCTCCCAAATACTGGGATTACAGGCGTGCGCCACCACACATGGCTTCATAGCTTCATCTTAATTTTGTGTCACTTCAGTCCATAGTTACACTGTAGACACTTTAATTTCAAGTCCTAGAACTAGAAAGTTAATGTATTCCAAAAGAATGGAAAACTGGAAGGGAGACTTAAGATCGGGATCTCTTACCTGATGATTATGTTGCCGCAAGCCCTTCAGCTTGTGCCGTCAATTCAGACATTTACACGCCTTCCCATTCTTGATACCATATTGTTGGGAGAAAAATGAAAATCTTCTGCCAACCCAGGAAATCCTTTCCATAAATGTAGAATGTTTTAATTTTAAAGAGGTGGCTATGCCAGGCGTGGTGTCGCACGCTTGTAATCCCAGTAACTTGGGAGGCTGAGACCGGAGGATCCGGGTTCGCGGCCAGCCTCAGCTACTTAGTGAGGCCTCCGCAACTTAGTGAGACCCTGTTGCAAAATAAAGAATTAAAAATAGGGCTGAGGGTGTAGCTCGGAGGTAGAATGCCCCTGGGTTCAATCCCTGGTACCAAAAAAATAAAATAAAATAAAGAGGTGGCTCCAAAGCTCTTAACATTCCCTAGTTATAGTGCTACTAAGAGGCCTAAGCTTTTAGAAAGATTTACAGATATATCAAAGGGGCATTGGCCTTCTCACTTACAATGGAGTTTATCAGGACTTAATTCTACCATAAATTGAAAGTATTATTGGGGCTCAGACTGTAGCTCAGTACTAGAACACTTGCTAATTATGCTTAAGGTCCTAGGTTCAGCCCCCAGCATGGCAAAAACAAATAAACAACAAAAAAAAGAAAAAGTATTATAAGTTAAAAATGTGTTTATCAGCATGGCATGGTCATGTACACCTGCCATCCCAGTACTTGGGAGGCTAAAACAGGAGGATTGCAGGTTCGAAGCCAGCCTCAGCAATTTAGTAAGGCCCTCGTCAACTTAGCAAGACCCTATTTCAAAAGAAAAAAATAGGGCTGGGGTTGTAGCTCAGAGGTTGATTGTCCCTGGGTTCAATCCTCAGTAACCCCCCCCCACCACACACATTGTTTATCAGTCAGCATGTACCACCATTCCCTGCTTTATGTTCACTTTGTAAAAGGAGAGGAGAGAGAGAGAGAGAATGTGTGTGTGTGTGTGTGTGTGTGTGTGTGTGTGTGTTGGGGATTGAAACCAGGGGCAGTCTACCTCTGAGCTATACCCCCAGCCCTACTTTTATTTATTTATTTTTATTTATTTATTTATTGGCACTAGGGATTGAACCCAGGGGCATTCTATCTACAAGCTACACCCCCAGCCCTATTTTATTTTGATTTGGAAACAGGGTCTTGCTAGGTTGAGGAAAGTCTCACTACTTGATCTGATTGTCCTCCTGTCTCAGCCTCCCAAGTACTGGCATTACAGGCATGTGCCACCACGCCTGGCTCAGCCCTATTTTATTTTGAAACACGGTCTTTTTTTTGTGTGTGTGTGGTATCGGGGATTGAACCCAGGGGCGTTCTACCTCCGAGCTACACCCCCGGCCCTATTTTTTATACTTTATTTTGAAACCGGTCTCACGAGGTTGCGGAGGGCCTCACTCAGTAGCTGAGGCTGGCCACGAACCCAGATCCTCCGGTCTCCGCCTCCCGAGTACTGGGATTACAAGCGTGTGGCACCGCATTCGGCACTGAAACAGGGTCTTGGTAGGTGAGAATCTCCCTACTTGGTGAGGCTGGCCTTGAACCTGTGATCCTCCTGTCTTAGCCTTCCAAGTACTGGGATTACAGGTGTACACCACCACACCCAGTGCTTTAAGGGACTGTGTATCTTAAAGAAGTTTGCATTCTTTCCTGTCTATCTCTTTCTCTGAATTACTACTTTAAAATCTTTAAATAAAGACTTTAGCCACTTGAACAAGGTAACGAAAAATACCTGTTGAGTAGTTTTTAAAAAAAAAAACAAATGTGTTACATTGCTGTTTTTTTCTCTCATGGAATAAAATTTTTACTCATGGAAAAAAAATGTTGTTGTTTTTTTTCAATACTGGAGATTGAACCTAGGGGCATTCTACCTCCGAGCTACACCCCCAGCCCTATTTTTTGTACTTTATTTTGAAACCGGATCTCACGAAGTTGTGGAGGGCCTCACTAAGTAGCTGAGGCTGGGCGCGAACCCGGATCCTCTGGTGTCTGCCTCCCAAATACTGGGATTACAAGTGTGCACCACCACGCCTGGCTTAGTTTGGTTTTTGTTGTTTAGAGAAAACTACTTTTGAGTTTTTATTTGATCCCAATGAATCCTCCATAAAATGGTTTTCCCCTTTTTTGTGAATGAAATTTAGAGCTGAATTCATATCAGTGTGAAATAATATTTAAAATGTACAGATTCTTCAAACTCTTAAAAAGGATGGAAGCAGAATTAAGATCAAAAGCATTTTGAAGGATACCTTATAAATAAGCTGGTTATATTCAATCATAAGATCCATTTAGACAACCACAGAATGGACATACTGTGTAAAAAGCTGTAAGGTAACAGCACATTGAAACCTACCTAGAGTTTCCGTATTTGGTGAAAATGGTTTACTTTGAGTACGGAAAAGCAACATCTACTCTTGTTTGTTGTGGTCCCTGAGGGGAGGAGTAAAGAAAAAACTGTTTTTGAGGTTTACAAAGTGCCATGTGTGATGGCACATGCCTATAATCCCTGCTACTTGAGAGGCTGAGACGGGAGGATCACAAATTTGACGTCAGCCTTGGCAATTTAGCAAGACCCTGTCTCAAAATAAAACTTAAAAAGGTCTGGAGCCAGGCATGGTGGCACACACTTGTAATCCCAGTACTTGGGAGGCTGAGACCAGAAGATCCAGGTTCGTGGCCAGCCTCAGCTACTTAGTGAGGCCCTCCACAACTTCGTGAGACCCGGTTTCAAAATGAAGAATAAAAAGGGCTGGGGGTGTAGCTCGGAAGTAGAATGCCCCTGGGTTCAATCCCCAGTACCGCAAAAAAAAACCCATAAAAATAAATAAATAGGTCTGGGGATGTAGCTCAGTGATAAAATACCCCTAGGTTCAGTCCCTCATTTAAAAAAAAAAGATTTAGAATATATTTTATGGAGCCGGGCGTGGTGGCGCATGCTTGTAATCCCAGTACTTGGGAGGCGGAGACCGGAGGATCTGGTTTTGTGGCCAGACTCAGCCACAGCTACTCATGCCCTCTGCAACTTCGTGAGACCCGGTTTCAATAAAGGATAAAAAAATAGGGCCGGGGGTATAGCTCAGAGGTAGAATGTCCCTGGGTTCAATCCCCGGTACCGCAAAAAAAAAAAAAAAAGAATATTTTTTTATGGTGGTGCAGTAATTTTGAGAAGAACATTACTAAATGTCTCTTTTTCCTTATTTCCCAAAATAGTTTGTGTGTTCACACTCTACTTTTCCACCAAAAAAAGATTTGAGTAAAACACACATGCGTTTTACTTGGGATTGAATCCCAGGGCATTCTACTTCTGAGGTATACCTCCAGTCGTATTTTATTTTTATTTTGAATCAGGGTTTCACTAACCTACTCTGCACTAGCCTCAAACCTGTGATCCTTCTGTCGCAGCCTCCCAAGTACTACAATTACAGGCATGCACCACCACCAAGCCCAGGTAAAAATATTTGTGTGTGGGGGGGTATTAGGTATTGAACCCAGGGGCATTCTACCTCTGAGCTACACCCCAGCCATATTTCATTTTTTTTATTTTGAAACAAGGTCTCACTAAGTTGTATAGGGCCTCGCTAAGTTGCTGAGGCTGGCCACAAACCTGCAATCCTCCTGTCTCAGCCTCCTAAGTACTAGGATTACAAGTATGTGCTACCAATCCCATTTTTAAAATTTCCTCTCCTGCCGGGCATGGTGGCGCACGCTTGTAATCCCAGTACTTGGGAGGCTGAGACAGGAGGATTGCAGGTTCGTGGCCAGCCTCAGCTACTTAGTGAGAACCTGTTTCAAAATAAAGAATAAAAAATAGGGCGGGGAGGGTACAGCTCAGAGGTAGAATGCCCCTGATTTCAATACCCAGTTCTGCAAAAAAAAAAAAAAAAAAATTTCCTCTCCTCTTTTTTTTTT
>PVJS01055759.1:0-12556 GCA_004027185.1 Glis glis
AAAAAAAAAAAAAATAAAAATAAAGAATAAAAAAAATGTAGGACTGGGGGTGTAGCTTGGAGGTACAATGCCCCTGGGTCTAATCCCCAGTACTGCCAAAAAAAAAAAAAAAAAAAGAAACGAAGTGATCTCTTACCAGGGATGGTGACGCACGCCTGTAATCCCAGTACCTGGGAGGCTGAGATGGGAGGATCACGGGTTCATGGCCAGCCTCAGCAACTTAGCAAGACCCTGTTTCAAAATAAAAAATAAAATGGGTTGAGAGTGTAGCTCAGAGGTAGAATGTCTCTGGGTTCAATCTCCAGTACTAAAAAAAAAAAAAAAGTCTGAATATGAATAATTCAGTAAATTCCTAGCTAGTCCCTGTGAGCCTCAGCGTTATCATCTGTAGCAGGAAGATGTTCCTCTGTTTATTTCATGGGTTGTGAGGATGAATTGACTTTGTTTATGGGACAAGATCGTATAGGTCATTGTTAGTGACCTATTGCTGTGTAATAAATTACCCCAAAATGTAGCAGCCTAAAAAATAATTTTCAAGCCAGGTGCCATGGCACCTGCCTATAATCCCTGTACTAGGGAGGCTGAGACAGGACACAGATTCCAGGACAGCCTCAGCAACTTAGCGAGACCCTGTTTCAAAATAAAAAGGGGCTGGGGGTGTAGCTCGGAGCTACAATGCCCCTGGAGTTCACTCCAGCACCATACACACACATACACAAGAATAATAATAATTATCATCTCGCAGTTTCTGGGGGTCAGGAATTCGGGAGCAGCTTAGCTGGGTGGTTCTTGTTTGATTCCGTGAAGTTTCAGTGTAGCTTTTGGCTGGGGGTGTGGTCATCTGAAGGCTTGACTGTGGCTGGTCTCCTTCCAAGACAGCTCACTCAGCTGGCTGTTGGCAGGGGGCCTGCGTCGCTTACCACATGGCCCCCCAGGGCTGCTTGAGCATCCTCACAATATGGCAGCTGCTCCCTGCCCCTGTAAGGGATCCAGGAGAAAGAGTCCAAGGGGGAACTGCAGTGTCTCTTATGACCAGGCTTACAAATTGTATACTGTTACTTCTTTATTTACTCATTAGAAGTGAGTTAACAAGTCCTACCCACACTTAAGAGGAGAGGCCGGGCGTGGTGGCACACGCTTGTAATCCCAGTACTTTGGGAGGCGGAGACCGGAGGATCCGGGTTCGCGGCCAGCCTCAGCTCTCTCTCTCTTTCTCTCTCTTCCTCCCTCCCTCTCTCTCTCCCTCTCTCTCTCTCTCTCTCTCTCTCTCTCTCTCTCCTTAGGGAGGCCCTCCGCAACTTCGTGAGACCCGGTTTCAAAATAAAGTATAAAAAATAGGGCCGGGTGTAGCACGGAGGTAGAACGTTCCTGGGTTCAATCCCTGGTACCGCAAAAAAAAAAAAAAAGAAGAAGAAGAAGAGGAGAATTCAGCTCTACCTTTTTTTTTTTAACTGGAGATTGAACACAGGCACATTCTCCCTCCAAGCTACACCCCTAGTCCTTTTTATTTTTCATTTTGAAACAGGGTCTCGATAAGTTGTCAAGGGTCTCACTGGCTGAGTTGCTGAGGCTGGCCTTGAACCTGCAATCCTCCTGTCTCAGCCTCACCCAGTTCTGGGATTACAGGCATGTGCCACCACACCCGGCCATCGGGGCCACCTTTTGAAAGGACTGTCAAAGAATTCATAGAATCTGGTGTGGTGGCGCACGCTTGTAATATTAGTACTTGGAAGGCTGAGACAGGAGGATCGCAGGTTCAAGGACAGCCTCAGCCAATTTAGTGAGGCTCTTGGCAACCTAGTAAGACCGTTTCCAAATAAGAAATAAAGCCAGGCGTGGTGGCGCACACTTGTAATCCCAGTACTTTGGGAGGCAGAGACCAGAGGATTCGAGTTCGCGGCCAGCCTCAGCTCTCTCGCTCTCTCTCTCCCTGTCTCTCTCTCTCTCTCCTTAGTGAGGCCCTCCGCAACTTTGTGAGACCCGGTTTCAAAATAAAGTATAAAAAATAGGGCCGGGGGTGTAGCGCGGAGGTAGAACGCCCCTGGGTTCAATCCCTGGTACCGCAAAAAGAAAAAAAGAAAAAAGAAATAAAATCGGTCTGGGGGGTGTAGCTCAGAGGTAGAATGCCTCTGGGTTCAATTCCCAGTACCACACACACAAAGAGGAAAGAATTCGTGGACATGTCTTAAAACCACCACAACCATAAAGCTCCATGAGAATATTAATTAACCTGCCAGCCACACTGAGTACTCTTGGTGTAGAGACTCATTCTCTATCTGTTGGAGTCAGGAAGGATGCTCTCTGAGATCCTTCAGGCCTGGCGGGTTCTGTTGTGTTTGTTAATTGATTCCCAGCTAATTCGTGGATAGGTTTTTCTATTCAGGTGGACTCTAGGTTCCGCAATCTCAGACCGTGTCTCAGACTAACACTGTATCCTGTCACTGTGAAGCTTTAGGAAAGTGATGCCTATTTCTAACCACAAGACTATGATTCTAAAGATTTTTTTTTTTTTTGCGGAACTGGGGATTGAACCCAGGGGCATTCTACCTCCAAGCTACACCCTCAGCCCTATTTTTTATTCTTTATTTTGAAAGAGGGTCTCGCTAAGTTGTGGAGGGCCTCACTAAGTAGCTGAGGCTGGCCGCGAACCCGGATCCTCCTGTCTCAGCCTCCCAAGTACTGGGATGACAAGCGTGTGCCACCACACCCGGCTTGATTCTGAAGTTTTGATTCTCCAAAGAAATGATAAAGCAAGGCAGAGAAGCTGGTACAATGGAAAAGATAAAGAACTTGGTCTGGGGTACATTTAGTTTAAGGTACTTAACACAGTTAAATGGAGCTGCTCAGAGGCTGTTGGAGTTTGAAGGGAGCAAGGGAAGCTGGAGAGGGTCATTTGCAGAGCTAAGAGTTGCGGTGAAAGGAATGACATTGCCAGGGGAAGAGTGAAGAGACAGGACGGGTCAGGACGGAGCCTTGGTCTTGGGAGAAGAGGAGGAAACAGTAAAGAAGACAGGGGCTGGTTGGACAGCCGGCAGCATAGTTATGGGGACCAAGCATGAGAAAATTCTAGAAAGTCGGTCTGACCATTCAAAGAGGTCTGAAAGGGTGAGAATCACAGCAACAGGTCACAATGATCTTCTAGGGTGCGGTTTCAGAGACTGGAGCGACTGGCACAGACATATTTTAGGGGGTCACAGTACGCGTGATTGTGAAGAAGGGAAGCCAGACTATGTCCCTGGGGATGCAGGAAGTGAAGAGGGAGCAGAGTCGAGTGAAGGTTTTCCTTAGGCCGGGGTGACCCTGAAGAGAGAGAGCCAGTGAGGGGGACACACTGAAGATGTGAGAGAAGAAAGATTGTTTGGATTTGGTCTTGCAGGCAGAAGGTGGAGGAGAAATGAAGGGCGCGTGTTGGCAGGGTTCACTCGGCAAGAAGGAAAGGCCAAGGAAGGAGCTTGCCAATGGCTACCTGAGATCAGAGATGGACAGGAGAAGCCGCAGGAAGGCTAGAGAAAGCTCTGGAGGAGCGGAAGGTGTGAGACCAGCTTCCCGGGGAACATAGCTAGGTGCCTACAAGAGGTCCACAAAGCAGCGTAGACAAGCAGTGGGATTCCTGGTGGGACTGTCTTTGGAATTGTGTGAATTTTATCTAGGAACAAGGAATTAAAATGAAGAAAGAGGGTTGTGCCAGTTTCCCCAGGCTGGGGCTTTGCCCACATCTGGTGGAATTGAGGGAGTTAAAAGTTCTTGCCTAAGCTGGGTGTGGTGGCGTACAGTTGTAATCTCAGTACTTGGGAGGCTGAGACAGGAGGATCGCAGGTTTGAGGTCAGCCTCAGCAAGTAGTAAGACTCTCATCAACCTAGCGAGACCTTGTTTCAAGATAAAAATAAACTAGGGCTGGAAGTGTAGCTGGAAGTGTGGAAGGCCCTTGGGTTCAATCCCCAGCACCACAAAAAAAAAAAAAAAAAAAAAAAGAAGGAAGGAAGAAAGTTGTAGCTCTGATTCTGAGGATAGCTGGCGAGCTGTTAGGTGGTAGGGGCAGGGCCAGCACGCACAGCTGTGCACATCGCACCTTTGCACCTGGCTCAAGGGCTGATGTTCCCGATGACGTCAAAGTGCTGCACGCTGGCCAGGCTGTGCGCCTGACTCTGCTTCTCCTTCTAATTCACACCATGGTGCCATACGGGCCGGGTCTGGCCCCGACATTGCAGGTGCAAAGACTAATACAGCTGGGCACAGGGGCACACACCAGTAATCCCAGTCCTCGGGAGACTGAGACAGGAGGATCGTAGGTTTGAGGCCAGCCTCAACAACTTAGTGAGGCCCTGTTTCAAAATAAAAGATAAAATAGAACTGGAGGTGTAGCTTGGAGGTAGATTGCCCCTGGGTTCAATCCCCAGTACCACACACACATACACACACACACATAATAATAATGATAAAATAATAATAATGATAATAATAATAATAATACATAAGGACTGGGGGTGGGGGAGAACTGAGTGGGAGCAAGAGGTTGGTTCAGCGGGACATGAACGTAGCAGTAGGGAAGCCTTTGTGGTCAGAGAGGGAAGTCGCGATTACAGTCACAGAAGTGAAACCATCTTGAACAGTTTGGTCTCAGGTGAGGTCGTACTGGTGAGGGCTGAAGTGATCATAGACCAGGCCACCGGTCACACCGAAATCAGAGCCCCTCAGCTGGCCAGAGTGTGACAATAGGCGACAGCTCGGGCCATAGCAGAGCTTCCTCATGTGAGACAGCACGGCCTGGAGCCTTCACACACGCCTTTGGATTTTACATGTTTTAGTGGCCAAAATGTAACCGTGAGCACAGAGGTGACCGGACCTGAAATACAGGTTTTCTCACAGGGTTTTCTGTACTTGGCTCACTGATTCCCACTCTGAGATCCTCCCACACCTCTGTCACCCGAACACCCAAGGAGCACGTTGACTGTGGCTTTGCCTTCAGGTATCCGGTTGACCTAAAAATAGAATAACAAAGAATATGGTTAAATGCTTTTTTTTTTTTGGTACTGGGGATTGAACCCAGAGGCATTCTACCTCCAAGTTATAGCCCCAGCCTGATTTTATTTCTTATTTGGAAAGAGGATCTCACTAAGTTGCAGAGGGCCTTGCTAAGGTGCTGAGGCTGGCTTCGAACTTGCAATCCTCTTGTCTCAGCCTTCCAAGTACTGGGATTACAAGCATGTGCCACGACACCTGGTGGTTAAATGCTTTTAAAAAAATAAAAATAAAGCTGGGCGTGGTGGGACACACTTGTAATCCCAGTACTTGGGAGGTTGAGACAGGAGGATCGCAGGTTTGAGACCAGCCTCAGCAACTTAGTGAGGCCCTCTGCAACTTACTGAGACTGTTTCAAAATAAAAAGACTAAAATAGGGCTGGTGGTGTAGCTCAGTGGTAGACTGCCCCTGGGTTCCATCCCCAGTACCAAAAAAATAAAAAATAAATAAATAAAAATAAATCAAAGGTCATCGTTGACCATCATTGCTATTGGAATCACAGAGATCAGGGGCGGAGAGTTCCAAGTCTGTGGAAGTGGACCAACATGGGCTGGGGTTTGGAGGTTGGGGTGCAGAGAACAAGGGCCAGGCTCAGGGGTGGATGGCTCCTGCCTCTCACAGGAGAGGGGGAGGCGGTGAGGAGGAGCGGCAGAGGCGACACTAAAACTCTCCTTGGCCCAGGTTCCAGTGACTTTTGTTGACATCGCTGTCTACTTCTCTGAGGATGAGTGGAAGAACTTGGACGAGTGGCAGAAGGAACTCTACAACAACCTCGTTAAGGAGAACTACAAAACCCTGATGTCCCTGGGTAAGACCCCTTCCCTCTGCTTTGGAGAGCAGTCTCTGCAAAGGGCTGTGAGATGTGTATTAACCTGATGGGAACAGCCATTTGCTTTTAGTGCTAGTAGCGTAGAACTGTTTATAACAGGATGAAAATTAAAAACCTGGTAATAGGACCTGTCACCTTAGAATTCTGTGTTACAAGCTGGGCGTGGTGGTGCATGCTTGTAGTCCCAGTACTTGGGAGGCTGAGACCGGAGGATCTGGGTTCGCGGCCAGCCTCAGCTACTTAGTGAGGCCCTCCACAACTTCATGAGACCCAGTTTCAAAAAAAAGGATAAAAAATAGGGCTGGAGGGGTGAGGGACACCAGGAGCTGTGTGCATGTATGTTAACACCAAATGATACTCATTGTGATGTGGGACTACAATGCACCAATAAAAACATAAAAAAAAAATAGGGCCGGGGGTGTAGCTTGGAGGTAGAATGCCCCTGGGTTCAATCCCCAGTTCCGCCAAAAAAAAAAAATTCTGTGTTACACTATTATTTTAGAATGCAATAAAATAGCACATTTGCACCTCACCGCACGCTGTACCCAACAGCCTTGGGATAAGCCGTAGTCAGTGTGATATTGACTTTCAGAGCCCAGCTCTTTCTATACTAGAAATCTGGGAATCTGTTGACTTGTCTCAAGGTTCCCCAGAAAAGGCCACCTTCACTTAGGTGGAGGGGGTGGCTGGTGGGGAGCACCCCCATTATGCTCCATCTGGGTTCACTGCTCAGCCTCACAAAGCTCTTCCTTCCCCTCTCACCTCCAGACTCGGAGGGCCCAGTGCCCAAGCCAGATGCTCCGGCCCAGGTGGAGCCCAGGGAGGAGCCTTGCGTGTGGGAGCAGCGTCACCCCGAGGAGAGAGAAATCCCAGTGGATGCAGGCACAGGTGATGCTGCCACAGAGAATGCCAGGTCCAGGGACGGGCAGGAGAGGCGAGCCGGGCGCGCTGGGAGGACGACCGTATGTGGTCTAGACGGAGCGTCCCTTGAATTGCTCCTGGGGTCTGTTCTGCCACAGTTGAAATGTGGTGATCACTTCCCAGAAAAGGTCTCAGGGTCTGAAACCATGCAGAATAGGAACCACTTGTCTGTTTTATAGAAGAAACAGGCCGCCCGAAGCCCAGAGAGGCGAAATGACTCATGCACCGAGTTGGTGGCAGAGTGGAAACCAGGATCCCTGTCCTAAGGGTCCCCACCCAATCTCCTTCGTGTTGCCTGAGCTGTCTCCTGCCAGGAGCTAGTACAGTGCACCTTGGAACACCAGGAGGAGGAAGATGCCCCGTCTGTCACGGCCTGGGGTTCTGTGTACAGGACGCGTTGTTTGTATGTTTAAGGATGCTATGCTCTGTCCACCC
Organism: Glis glis; assembly: GCA_004027185.1. Classification (NCBI taxonomy): domain Eukaryota; kingdom Metazoa; phylum Chordata; class Mammalia; order Rodentia; family Gliridae; genus Glis; species Glis glis. Next base: position 7,207 of record PVJS01055759.1, read on the forward strand.
AAGAGCAGGACTTGGTTGTGCCTCTTCACCCAGTGTGACTTCTCACTAATCATATATATGCACGTGTGTCCCCATAACGGACCACTTTAGTGAAAAGCAGGAGCAAATGACTCCTACCCCGAGGTCAAGCGCATGGCTGAGTCGTGATTAGCACCCAGCCAGGTACAGTGTAGCGTATTTCCAGTCTCTCTCTAGCCTTCCCACACCTTATTTTGTCTCTTTTTCTTGATGTTGGTCCCTTCTCTGCTCCTGGGACCTCCTGTTCCCCATAGTTCCAATCGGAACTCGAGATCCCGTGCTCTCTCATGGCAAGTGCTGGCAGCCATGCTTCTGATTCCATGCAGAGAAGATGCCAAACGATGTGATTCTCTGTCCCCAGGAACAGAGCCTCTGGTGCCTGCACAGGACGCGTCCTCCCAGGTGAAGCGAGAAGAAGCCCTGTGTGTCCGGGGCCAGCGGGACCTGGAGGAAAGAGCCATCCCCGCGGAATCCATCACCGGTGAGTGAGCCAAACGCCCGCCCGCCCAGGATGGGAGCAGAGCGGGCACGCACAGTCTACAGCCCCCGAGGTGTGTGTCAGGTGTGCCAGGCCAGAGGGCTGCGCCAGCAATGGAAGGACCACAGATGCAGGACTGGGCTGGGACAGGGTTTCTCCAGGGGGCACAGACATGGCACATGGCAATGACAATTTACAGTGCATCCAGGCTCTGCTTGTTCTGTTTCTTCTCGTCTTTGTATTATTAGTTTTGAACTATCCCTCTCTCTCCTTTAAAAGCAGTCTCATGGCAGAAGTAGTAAGTGCAAGGCAATTTACTAGGCTGTATGGATGGCAGAATGTACAGGCCGGTAAGACCTGCTCCCTGACCCGGAACAGCTTTCATTGCTTTACTGAAGTATTTATGGGCTGCTGCCTCTGAGCCAGGCACCCCTAGCTGTCCCTAGATGGTATTCCAGCTGGGCTCTGTGTAGGTGCGAGGCTGCTCTAGCAGGTGTGCGTGTGAGTCAGAATTCCGTGGAGAAACAGAACCAGTGTGGTGTGTGTGTGTGTGTGTGTGTGTGTGTGTGTGTGTGTGTGTAAAGAGAGAGATTTGTTTTAATGCATTGGCTTATGTGATTGTGCAGGTTGGCAGGTCCTAAATTTCCAGGGCAAGCTGGCAGGTTGGAGAACTGCGAAGAGTTGATGTCACAGCTTGGGTCTGAAGGCCGTCTGCTGGCGGAGCTCCCTCCTCCTTGGGGAGCTCCATCTTTTTCTATTAAGGCCTTCACTTGATTGGATGAGACCCTTCCAAATTATGGAGGGTCATTTTCTTTATTCATAGTCTATTGACTTAAATGTTAATCTCATCTAAAAATATCTTCAATAGAAATTTCTAGAATAGCTGGGCGTGGTGGCGCACGCTTGTAATCCCAGTACTTTGGGAGGCGGAGGCCGGAGGATCCGGGTTCACGGCCAGCCTCAGCTCTCTCTCTCTCTCTCTCTCTTTCTCCCTCCCTGTCTCTCTCTCTCTCTCTCTCTCTCTCTACCTAGTGAGGCCCTCCACAACTTCATGAGACCCGGTTTCAAAATAAAGTATAAAAAAATAGGGCCAGGTGTGTAGCGCGGAGGTAGAACGCCCCTGGGTTCAATCCCCGGTACCGCAAAAAAAAAAAAAAGAAATATCTAGAATAATGTTTCACCAAATATCTGGGTACCATGGTCAAGCCAGGTTGACACTTAAAAGCAACCGTTACAAGGTTTATTAACACGTTGTAGCTCTTTACTTACCCACTTGTCAAAGTCCACACATCATCCCCACCCACCCGCAGGGGAAGCCTCAGACCTGTAGGCAAGCAATAATAGTGATAACAGCTAACAGGAGCAATGGCGTCTGGGGAGAGGACTGCTGGTCATCAGGCATGCCCCCTGAAAGCATCAGGTGTCACTATCTTGAAAGAGACATTTAAAAGATAAGAAGGCAATAAAGGGTAACTTAGGTTTAATAGACTGTGGAAGAAGAGGATGTGGGATCTTTTCTCTCATCCGGCAAAGTCCTGTTCAAATGACTAAGATAAAAGACTTGGTGAAAGGGGTTGGTTTCCTGGGCAACGGCTTCATGAGGATCCCTCATTCCATGGCACAAGAGCAGGGACCCTTCTAGAAGATTAAGTCTCTGAAGCACAGAGGCACCTTGTACCTTAAAGTTACAGCTCTGTCGTTCCCCTGTGGTACCCACTGATTGGCAGCCAAAGCTCCATTTGTTGTGGCCAGAGGGACTTGAACCTTTGGTTGCTGAGGATAACTCAGTTACACCTGTGCCTGATTTTCAGGGGCAACCTGTGATTGCATGAAATCAGTGATGTACTTGAAACACAAACCAGTGGCGATCTCACTTTTCTAACACCTTTGCTGCTCTTTTTCCATGAACAGACTCCCCCATCTCTGCCCAGGACCTCTTGTCCCGGATTAAGCAGGAGGAGCAGCAGTGTGTGTGGGACCAGCAGGATTTGGCAGAGAGAGATATTCCCACAGACCCCAACTCAGGTGAGAAAGACGCCGCAATGAATATGGCAGCAAGGGAATCGTTTATTGTGCCAATGGAACGGACACTAAAATTACCTCAGCCCTGATTTTTGAACAGTAGAAACAACCAAAAATTTCAAATAGCTGGGTATATTTCTATGTCCAAGAGAAAGTAATTTATACTTTGTGTGTGTGTGTGTGTGTGTGTGTGTGTGGTGTTGGAGATTGAACCCAGGGACTTTCTACCTCTAAGCTACACCTCTAGCCCTATATTAATTTTTTTTCTTAATTTGGAAACAGGATCTTGCTAAGTTGCTGAGGCTGGCTTTGAACCTGCAATCCTCCTGTCTCAGTCTGCATCACTGATTTCTGAGTCGGGCCAGCCGTGGTGATACGGGTAGTCAGGAGAAGCATTTCCAAAAAGCTGAGCTTTCCTCTCGTCTGTCCTGATCCCACAGTCCCTCTGGGGCCCTGAGGACTGTTAGAAGACCTGGGTTCCAACCTGACTTTGCCGCTTTGGGATGCGCCTCCTTCTCTCTGGCTACCTCAAAATTCAGTGAGCAAGCTGGGCCCAGTGGTGCACGCCTATAATCCCAATACTTGTGAGGCTGAGACAGGAGGATCACATGTTCGAGGACAGCCTCAGCATGTAGTGAGACTCTCATCAACCTAGCGAGACCTTGTTTCAAAATAAAAAATAGGCCAGGCATGGTGGCGCACACTTGTAATCCCAGTACTTTGGGAGGTGGAGACCGGAGGATCCGGGTTCGCGGCCAGCCTCAGCTCTCTCTCTCTCTCTCTCTCTACTTAGTGAGGCCCTCCGCAACTTCATGAGACCCGGTTTCAAAATAAAGTATAAAAAATAGGGCCGGGGGTGTAGCGCGGAGGTAGAACGCCCCTGGGTTCAATCCCCGGTACCGCAAAAAAATAATAATAATAACATAAATAAAAATAAAAAATAAAATAGGGCTGGGGTGTAGCTCAGAGGTAGAATGCCCCTGGGTTCCATCTCCAGTACCAAAAAATTAATTAATTAATTAATTAAAGGGCTGGGGATGTACCTTGGAGGTAGAACATCCCTGGGTATAATCCCCAGTACAAAAAAAAAGAAAAACAGATATATTGAGCAGTAGGATAGAGGCCCTGTAGGAGGGCGCTAGAGAGGGCAGCATGGATCCCTGCAAATGCAGCACGGATGTCCAAACCTCTGCCTCCTGGCATGGCTGGGGCCTCTGCATGTGATGGTTTTCGAACCTTCCGTGGGCTGCTTGGTGGAAATGTACAAAGTCTAAGACCGCTTTCTTTCCTGACAACAGAGTCTCTCATCTCAGCACATGACATTTTGTCCTGGATCAAGCAGGAGGAGCAGCCGTACCCATGGGGCCCACGAGACTCAATGGAGGGAGAACTTGGACTGGACTCTGGCCCCAGTGAGTATGCCTCCCCCACGGGATCCCTGGGTGTTTTGTCCCGAGCTGAGCCCCGGGACGAGGGTTGCTTGCCTCAGCCTCCCCGCCTTCTGGGGTGATGTGATGTTGGCGGCTACCTCACATAGGCTGGAGGAACTGTCAGGACAGGAGGGAACAGTGCATGCCCTTGTTTGGGATGGAATTTAGAGCGGTCCTCTTTGTAACCTGTTGGCATCGTGGGATGGCAAGGAAAGCCAGGAGATGGACCATAAGCACAGGAAGAAGGACAGCAGCCACCTCCACACCGCAGCCACCATGTCTAGCTCTGGTCTCAAAGGCACAGGGACCAGCTCATCAGGCTCTGCAGGAGCTTGTGCCCCACCCTCATCCTCGTCGCTCCCTTCCGATTCTTCTAAGTCAGCTAGCAGCTGACTTGGGTCTGGAGAAGCCTTTCCCTGGGACCATGCAGGGGTGGGGCAGATGTAGGAAGCCCCTGGGCAACATGCCACCCTTTACAAAGGACCAGCCCATTTTCCTACTTCGGCTTAGAGATGACAACCCATAGGCTAGTCTACCTCGTACTGCTTTATCTTTGGGAGGCCTCTGAGCCCTAGCATTTGAGATGAGATGCGCAGAACTGGAGAGATGGCAGTTCTGGAAATGCTTCTCCTGAGCTCCAGTCGCAGCAGCCTCTTCTCAGTCTCTCTTCTTACTCCCAGAGGGAGCCTGCCTCCCGCTTACTAAAGCTGGAAGGGGAAATCGGTATCTCATCTGTGGTTCCTTTGAAGTTTAAAACCAACCTAGTGTGGTGGTGGCCAGGGACAGCTGGTTGGATTCTTGGTAAGATTTGGTATTTTGAGGAAGAATCTTATGGAAAGGTTTAGAAGGGGAGCCTTCCACCACTGCCTGCCTTCCTTCTGGGGTGACAGAGCGCTTGGTGTTTGCCTGGACCCATCCACCCTCAGAATAAACACCACGTTTCCAGCCTTCCCCTGCAAGCAGACAACTAATGGGATGTGAGGAAATCTGCCTTTTCTAGCTACATGACCTCTTATCTAACCTCTCTGTGCTTCATTTCTTCATCTATAACACAAGAAAACAGAAGGCTATCACAGAGTTAAATGGGTCAATATTTTAAAGTATGTGACAAGTACTAAATATATTTGTTTTTTGGGGGGGTACTGGGGATTGAACCCAGGGGCATTCTGTCTCCGAGCTACACCCCCAGCCCTATTTTTTATCCTTTATTTTGAAACCGGGTCTCACAAAGTTGTGGAGGGCCTCACTAAGTAGCTGAGGCTGGCCACGAACCGGATGTTCCGGTCTCAGCCTCCCAAGTACTGGGATTACAAGTGTGTGCCACCATGCCTGGCTCATTATTTTTTATTTTGAATCAGGGTCTCACTAAATTGCTGAGGCTGGCCTCAAACCTGCAATCCTC
>PVJS01055760.1:0-12557 GCA_004027185.1 Glis glis
TTTTTATACTTTATTTTGAAACCGGGTCTCACGAAGTTGCGGAGGGCCTCACCAAGGAGTGAGAGAGAGAGAAAGAGAGACAGGGAGAGAGAGAGCGAGAGATCTGAGGCTGGCCGCGAACCCGGATCCTCCGGTCTCCGCCTCCCAAAGTACTGGGATTACAAGCGTGCGCCACCACGCCCGGCTAGAAACTTATTTTAATACTGAATTTTAATTATACCTGAGTTTTTCCCATTCTGCTTTTCACATATGAGATGTTCAGTAATTTTTTTATCTCATTTGAAGGAATAGTACCTAAAATGATCACTTAAGCCACTGTTTCTAAAACTTCAGTGTGTATCAGAATTATTTGGAAGATGTGTTAAAACACAGGTTGCTGGGCACCACCCCCAGAAATTCTTACTCAAGAGGTCTGGGTTGGGGCTTGAGAATTTGCACATCTGACAACTTTCCAGGTGACACACACGCTGTTGGTTGGAGACCATGACTTGAGAACCCCTGGATAAGAGAGAGTTGAAAATAGAAGACTTGGCCAACACTCATAATTGTTTGCCAAATGTATTTTCTCCTTTCTAAGAGCACTAGAGAGCATATATAATGTATATAGCTCTGAGTTAGACCATGTATTGAGTAATGTATTGAGTTAGACCATGAACTTATTTTCATTATTCTGGCTGCTAAATTAAAGCCTTTCAGGTGTACTATTCAGGAACTGAGTCTGTACATTGCTTTCATTAGCTTATGCCCTATTTTTTTTATTGGTGCATTGTAATTGTCCATGATAGTGAGACATTCATATATGCACAGGAGGGAGAGGGATACTTATGAAAACCTATTTTTAGAAATTTACAGATTCTAACATTACCAACTTAGCAGCTTTGATTTTTGTTTGTTTCCCCAGTTAAGGGTGACTTTGGTCTGGGAAATAATCTTTAGTTGAAAAATATTCAAGGGTTTATCAAATATTATTTGCAAATATGTAAAAGTTCTACTTTCTTCAGGCTATTAGCCTAGATTACTATCCATTTTGTGCTTTGTTGATGATGATTTTTTTCCTTCCTCTCTTTTCCTGTAACCATCCTGAATGTCTTCCTTTCTTAGTTCAAAAATCATTAAATTTGTAACAAAGCCAGTAGATCATGTAAGATGGTTTCCCTTCTGAAATGGCCATGTCTCTACTGGGCCATTCCAAGGAACTAAGTACTAAGACTCCAGTGCCTTAGTGGAAGTGTCGCTCAGTGGTAAAGCATGTGCTTAGCATGTGTGAGGCCCTGGGTTTTATCTCCAACACCACATAAACAAAACAAAACCAAAGTACAAAACCAAGAACTTCACTAAGTACCTTAGTGAAGTTCAGGATCAAACACTAAATTCACGCTAAAGGATATAGATGTCGTGATATTATATGGCATGTTTCAGAATCAGCTCTCACTTCTCCAAGCACCACCAAGTAAATGAAGGTTACCTTCATTTAATATCATGTCAGTGATGTTAAACATCATGAAAGTCTTAAACCTCATGAAAGTGCTGGATTCTTGGGCTAGGATGTGATAAGTTGTTGTGTTCCTACCACACACCTCTCCCAAGTTGCACTTATGCTTTTGTGTGACAGTAATAACTATGCTCTTTAAAATGTCAGATTTAAAATACAAGGTCCTGCTTCAAAAACTTGATTATAAAGTTATTTTAAACAGTTCCCATTATAATGCTATTAGATTTTCTGCAAACAAAAAAAAATTTTTTTTTTGAGCTGGGGATTGAACCCAGGGGCATTCTACTCTGAGCTACACCCCCAGCCCTATTTTTTATTCTTTATTTTAAAACAGGGTCTCACTAAGTTGCCGAGGGCCTCACTAAGTAGCTGAGGCTGACCGCGAACCTGTGATCCTCCTGTCTTAGCCTCCCAAATATTGGGATTACAAGTGTGCGCCACCATGCCCGGCTTGTAAACAAAATTTAAGAATAATTCCTTTTCTCTATAGTCCTTTCCAAATGACTTTTTTCTTCTTTCTGCTAGATCAGCTTTCTTAAAAAGTTTTTGAGTTGATCTCCCCATTAATGGCCGTTATACCTTTTTCAGGGTATGTTAGAACCCACCAAGGAACCATTGAAACCACTATCTGCTGCTGAAAAAATCGCTTCCATCGGTCAGACAACCACCATGACACCAGAAATGAACACATGTACATCTGATCAATTCCAGGTAAGAATATCCACATGTGTATAGATGTGTCTATGCATGAACACATGTCCACACATACTGTTTTTTCCCTTAGTATATAATGTCTCATATTTTTAAAATTTAATTTTATGATGGACATGACTTTGATTGTTAATTAACATCTCTTGGAGTACAATGAACAAATTATCTCTAATTTTCAAAAAACAGAAAAGTACAATTTGAGAACAGGGTGATTATGGGTAAGTTCCTACATCAGTCCTCGCCTTAATCTCTTAACCTTTAAAATGAAGACCTTGAAGCAGGTATTGTAAAGTCCCTTGCAGTTTGAACACTGATCATAATTACTGACACAAATCTGGTAAGTGCTGGATTTTCAAAAATTAGGAAACACTACATTCATACCAGCTCTTCAAGTCGACTATGGGATGTTTTTCCTGAAACCCTGTGAAATTTTAGAAAGCAACAAAAGCGCACCTTTCTTTTGCCCTACCTCTTTGGCACATTTAAGCACAAATTTTATATCAGTCCAATATGTTTAATATTAAGATCTTCCCTCTCACTTTCTACCTGGAGAAAATGGGCCATTTTGGTTTGCTTATTCTTCCCACATTAAATTAGAAACTGACTCAGTGCTGGCTAAAAAAAAAAAAAAAACTGTTATTAAACCAGGCGTGGTTGTGCACGCCTGTAATCCCAGTACTTAGGAGGCTGAGACAGAAGGATCGCAGGTTCGAGGACAGCCTCAGCAAGTAGTGACACTCTCAACAACCTAGCGAGACCCTGTTTAAAAACAAAAAATTTAAAAAGGCTGGGGGTGTAGCTTGGAGGTAGAATGCCCCTGGGTTCAATCCCCAGTACAAAAATAAAATTGTTTTTAAGATTAGTTAAGTGAATTTATTGTTTCTAAACTGTGTTCTCCTTCCTTCCTTCCTTCCTTCCTTCCTTCCTTCCTTCCTTCCTTCCTTCTCTCCCTCCCTCCCTCCCTCCTTCCCTCCCTCTCTTCCTTCCTTCCTTCCTTCATTTTGGTACTGAGAAACCCAGGGACATTGTACCTCCAGGCTACACCCCTAGTCATTTTATTTTTTATTTTGAAACAGGGTCTTGCTAAATTGCTGAGGGTTTCGTTAAATTGCTGAGGCTGGCCTCAAACCTGCAATCCTCCTGTCTCAGCCTCCCAAGTACTGGGATAACAGGTGTGGACCACCAGACCCAATTCCTATGTGTGTAATTTCTTAAGCTTAAATATCATTTTCAATGGTGTCTAACACAGAGATGTACATTTGGACAACCTTTCCCAAATTGTGTGCTCCATTGAACACTAATCCCCAGCAATAGTCTACTAAAGCAAGGTTCCAACATAAAGTAAGTTTGGAAAATACTTCTTATCATACCCCCATGATCACCCTTGGAGATTCACAACATATACATGAAAGATTGTGAAGAAGCCCGGTGTGGTGGCGCACTCCTATAATCCCAGTACTTGGGAGGCTGAGACAGGAGGATCACGGGTTCAAGGTTAGCATGTGGTAACCTAGTGAGACCCTGTTTTGAAATAAAACAGGATTGGGGATATAACTCAGAGGTAGAATGCCTCTGAGTTCGATCCCCAGTACCACGCACACACAAAAAGAATCTGAAGAGTCCTGCAATAAATAATCCTATTTAATTCTAATTCATTTCTCAGATTTACTTGGCCCCTGCAAGTACTTGCCCCTTTTACAAGGGAGAGGGGAATCATACATCCTATAGAACCAGAGGTGCAAACATCCCAGTTGTGTTTTAGGAAACATCTAATATTACTCCTGTCTACCACTGTGCTTTATTCATTGGCATGGTTTAAACATCAGTTTGAAGCCATCTTATTACTGGCACAGAACTAGTGGCAAAGGAACCTGATGTGTACAGTTTCTGGCTTTATTGATGGGTAGGCAGCAGATATGGTGGCTTGAACAAAATGTCTCACTAGTTAGAATCTGTCCTTAGTTTACCTTCCTTCAGTTGCCCTGATACTGATCTCACGGGCCTGCCCGATCTATGCAGATTCTAAAATTACCTCTCCTATAGCACATTTTCACTTCTACCTCTGTCAACATTCTTATTTCTATAGTGTGATATTAGGAAGGTAACTACTTAGGACATTTACTGAAAGTGGAGTTTTCCTGTTGAGACATTGCTAGTTTTGCTTGCCTTCTTCCTCTCTTCCTCCTCCATCTAACCCCCTCCACTTGTTCAATCCCATAAGCTATTGCATGTTTTATTAAGAGTTAGCTGTTGCCTATCATTTTTGCCCCTAGTTGATTTGATGTTATTTCATTGTATTCTTACCTCATAGCTTATCATCTTTATAATTTAATTTAGACTTAATTAAAAGCATATTTCAGGTGACCTAGGATAAAGAACACTTGTGTTAATTTCGAATTCTGTGCCAAGATGCCTGACCACCACTAATTATATGATCCTTGCTTGGCTCCATACCTCTGATTCAGGTTAAAATAGTTAATAAGCATCCGAAATGCATTGTAAAGATTCTCCTCATATAAATGGATATTTCTTACCACTGGTCTTTGGCATGCTTTATAATTTATCTTTTATTTTTTGGCCATAATTTATCTTTTATTTTTGGTTATATCTTCCCAGTAGTTGTATTTTTCACATGAAACAGCCATATCATGTAGTCCTAGAAGCTTAGCAAATTGTATCAGGAAAGACCTGTTCAGTACCTCATTTTTCTTTTCTTTTTTCAAAAAACATATTCTACATCTTTTATGTTTTTATTTTTAGCATCATTAAACAGTGACTTCCAACCTTAGCATAATTGTACAATTTCCATCATGACTTCATGCTTTTAGATCTACCTATTCTGTTCTAGTTTTGGTACCCATTGAGTCTTGTGGTTTTTCTTGTTTTGTTTCCAAACTGGCTTAGATTTGTCAATCCTGTAACCATTACATCTCTTGTTGAGAAACTTAAAAGCTTATTAGTAATTGTGAATGGTACTTTTTCTAATGTACTTTACCTAAAAAGGTAACTCATGTGTAAAAAGAAACAGTAGTGATACCTTTTTTTTTTCATCTTTATCCACTAGATTTCAAGGTCACACTATTTGTAGTACCATTACTGTTCCCGTCAGTAAGAAATAAACTGTACTTTATTCATTGAAGTAGAATCAACTCTCTGTAGACTAGCAGTTTTCCAATTACTGGGGATTGAACCCAGGGACATTCTACCTCTGAGCTACACCCCCAACCCTTTTTGTTTTGTTTTGTTTTTGAAACAGGATCTCACTAGGTTTCTGAGAGTCTTGCTACTTGCCGAGGCTGTCTGAACCTGCGATCCTTCTGTCTCAGCCTCCCAAGTACTAGGATTACAGGCTTGTGTCACCACTCCTAGCAGCTTCCTCTCTTAAGCTGCTTGATAGTACTATTTTAATTGTAAATCAGAATTTTAAAACTAGAAGAAGCCGGGTGTGATGGCGCCTGTAATCGCAGTACTTGGGAGGCTGGGACAGGAGGATTGCAGGTTTGAAGCCAGCTTGGACAATTTAGTGAAGCTCTCAGTAGCCTAGTGATACCTTGTTTCCAAATAAGAAATAAAATCGCGCTGGTCCTGTAGGCTGGAGGTAGAATGCCTCTGGGTTCAATCCCCAGGACCAAAAATAAATAAATAAATAAATAAATAAATAAATAAATAGATAGATAGATAGATAGATAGATAAAGCTAGAAGAAAAAGTTATTATCTAGTACCATGCTCCTTTTTTTCAGTAAGAAAACAATTCAGGAAAGCTAAATGATTTACCCAAAATCATGCACTAGTGGTATAGCTGGGACTAAAATCCAGATCTGCTATTTCCATTCTCCATGTTCTTGATTTTTGTTGTTGTTATTGTGGTTGTTGTTATGCCCTTGCTTCCTTAGTGCTTTTGTCTCTGCAGTAATCATTCATACCACATTGCTTCAGATTGTTTTAAAATGCTTCATCCCAGTACTTTCTCTTTGAATTGCCTTACTTGTGAATGTCATTATTTAGCCGTTTTTTGCTTGGGTACTGTTTTTCATCCTCCTCATTTCCACTAAATGTTGATTTGTGTGTAGCACCTCATTATGGTAATTTTAATTATGTCCTCGAAATGCCATATACCTGTATAAGAAGCTAAAATTCCAGCAAACCACTAAGAAATATTTGTAAGCACCCAGCTACTTAATATCATTTAGATAGAAATGTTATTGTAAGAGCTTGCTCTGTTTTTCCAGAAATTTTATTACATAAATTTAGGATTTGTCCATTCATTATTGAGAATAACTAAAGATCTCTGATTCAACTTGCAAGTTGAATCTGCTAGAATGCTTAGAGCTTTGTGTTTGTTTTGAGATCAACTAAAAAAGATCTTTTCTAAATGTTTATTAATCTTGCAGGTAGGTTATAAACTAGGTTTTCACCAGCATTTTTAACTTATTTGAAATAATTATAGACTCTCAGGATATTGCAAAGATAATACAGAGAAGTCCCATGTAGTCTTCACCAGTACAGTATAAAAACTAGGAATATGACATTGGTACACTATCTGTATATAGTTCTATACCACTTTATACACAGGTCAATTCAGGTAACCACTGCTGCAATCAACATACAGAACTCTGGTCATCACAAAGAACTCCCTGAGAGTCAGAATCATCCTCCCTTCCCCTCCCCTTCCCAGCCATCTTTTATCCCTGGCATCCTCTAATTTTAGCATTTTACTTGGTTTATACTTTCCCCTCAGCCTTCAGGCTAGACCTGATTTTTGGAGATTAAATACTTGATTTGCCTATCAATACCCCAGTTATATCAAAGTAATTGCATTATAATATCATGGGATTAGACTTCCCAAAATAACTACTTTATGCTCCCATCCTACAGGGAACAGTGCCTTTACCTAGCCAGAAAAGAAAATGTATGTAAAGTTTTAATTGTGCCTACCTTACAGTAAAGCATAGTGTTAAGCAATACCAAAAAAAAATTTTGAAGACAACATATTGACATCAAAAGTCTAATAAAATAGAGGTTATTTCTAAGAGTGCTGTCAACAACATCCCAAAGCAAGAGGAACGAAAATACAATTTTCCCTGTGCAAATATTCTTAAAATGAAGTGAATGCTCAAAAAAATGTTTTGGACTGCCTTCCATTTTATATTTACTGTTTGCTTATTTTATCTTATTTTACTTTATCCATTTGGCAGTTATAAAATTTTAAAACCTAGAATAGTCAAGTTCTCAGAATTCTTTTTAGTGCATTATTTTAAAAATTAAATTCTGCTGGGCCTGGTGATGTACGGTTGTCATCCCAGTACTTGGGAGGCTGAGACAGGAAGATTGCAGGTTGGCAGACAGCTTCAGCTACTTAGGACCTCCGCGACTTAGTGAGACCCTGTTTCAAAATAAAGAATAAAAAATAGGGCTGGGGGTGTAGCTTGGAGGTAGAATGCCCCTGGGTTCAATCCCCAGTACTGCAAAAAAAAATTCTGTTATCTGATAAGTAATTTCTAAGAGAAATTGACTAAATATCTGAAATCAACATTTAAAAATGTAGATCCCATTTGTTCACCCATAATTTCTTTTGAAATTTAGAAAATTGTGCCTAGTGTGGTAGCACATGCCTGAAATACCAGTACTTAGGAGGCTGGACAGGAGGATCGCAGGTTCGAGGCCAGCCTCAGCAACTTAGCAAGACCCTCAGCAACTTAGTGAGACCCTGTTTCAAAATAAAAAATGAAAAGGGCTGGGGGACTAGCTCAGAAGAATGCCCCTGAATTCAATTCCCTGTATGCCACCCCCCCCAAAAAAAGAAACTTAGAAAATTGTAAAGAACTAATGACCTTAGACTTTGAACCTTCTCATTTTATATATTGGGAAACCAACTAAAGTTATGAAATTATACAAGATCATAAAACTAGTTACTTAGTGGTTACTACTTGGTCTTGAACAATCCAAATTTCACTTTCATTATGGTACCTCTTTTTCTATTGTATTTTATTTTGTTGGTTAAGAAAGCTTAAGTGGCTACTCATTTAAAATAAGTTTAATCACTCTTTAGTGAACATTGTGAAGTTTTTAAGTATTTTTCTTGTAATCCAGCTAATAGTTTAAATCATAACTTGAGAATAGATTGAAATCTTGACTCTATAGAATCAGTCCATAAATTTGCTGAAAATGTGAAGATAATTCCATTTCTCAGATGCAACTTTTTAAATGTCAGTAAGCTGTACTGTTTGTAAATTTTGCAATTTCAGTTTGTGTTAATATTTGCAGGTAACCTTCTGAAATTGTAAATTGTTCCATTTTTGTCTTTAGGTACTTTGTTGCCTAATGGTCTTGCTATAATAGTTTTTTGTTTTGTTTATTAAGGATTCTTTATGTTGCTACAACCTGTACTGATTAATTTTGATTTTTTGGTTTTCAACTCTAGGAGTCTCTACCACCCGTCCAGTTTGACTGGAGTAGCAGTGGCCTTACTAACCCTTTAGATGGTACGTCTCTCCGTAGAGCCTCTAGCACCAGAGCTAGAGTTAAGAAAGCTACAAAGTTCAGACAAACTTCTCTCTGCTGATTTCCTTTTTTGTTTGAACGTAACTTATTCTTATCTTTGGAAATTCAGGCTTTCTTTCTGAATAGTAATTGCTCAAGAAACCAGCTGTTACTATTATCAGTAGTATTAATGTCCAAATATAGATAGTAGTAGCAAGGTAAAATTTTAGTTTCTTTATCTTACGTCAAAAATAAGCTTTATTTTTTACAAATACCTAGATAGTTTAAATGACATTTTAGCTAGTACTGATTTGACATTTTTTTCTGTAGTTTTAATTTATGAAACTTTCTTGGATGCAGAGTCTTGTGGTTAGAGGCTGCTTCAAAGCACAATTATTTAACCAAAAACAATGTGCAAATAGATCCATATTTATTGACTCAAAGTAGTTTTCAGATTTAATATTTTGTAGAGCACTTATGCAAATGGGAAATGAATGATTTTCATGATCCTTTTCTAAAACTTATCTCTAAATGCCAATAGGCAGTTGCAGAGATCATTAGTTTTGCTTATGTCTTTAAAGGAAAATTCTGAAAAAGGAGTAACTTCTTCTAGTAAAGTGGGGTCTTTAAAATAACACACAATGCTAGTTTCTAGTGTTCACACCCCATGTTTTTAGTGGACTCTGATATATAATTGCCCCTACTGATTGTGCTTCTTAAGTTGTTTGTCTAGAATATCTATCATCATCTCAATGGCAGTTGTCATTGCCATTGTCTAAACACCATCAGCTTTGCCTTACAGTGGGGTCCTAGGATATCTGGCAAGCATCCAATTGAGTAACAGTGCTGAAGGAAAGCCTGGATGCACCTTTTACTGTTGTCTGGTGTCTTCAGTCAAATCATCGTGATTTTTATTAACAAAAAACTTCTTTAAAAATGTATACTCTTTCTGATTACTGTTTCAGAGTTAAAGGGGAACAGTACAGCTTGAGGTTGCACCTTGGGGTAGGGCAGTTATAACATTCCTTATGGTGTTATTTTAAACTAAGTTAATGTATTGGTACGTGTCCTGAAACTGACAACTTTGTCATTTTTTTAAATATCATTAATTTCAAGCCAACGTTACTAACATGAAAGATTGATTTGGGCATGCACAGTAATTTAATACTGGGTTGCAAGTATTGTTTCCCTTTAACGGGTACGCTTTCCCCTCGGTCTTTCTGGTATGGCTTCCAGTTTTGATTGAAAGAACTGAACTCCTAACTAAAACCTTAAGTGTTACCTTTTTTACATTGTACATGAGAAAATGTACATTGAATTAAATTGTTACTTTAGAAATGTCCTTAGTAATGAAAAACTAATACTGTACACATTGTTTTAATGTTGATTTTTAAAATGTGTAATGACTACTAATTATAACCTGCATGTTCAAGTGTGTGTCTTACCCCTTTTTACACATAACCCCTCCTCCCTTGGCTTACCTTCTGTGTGGCTGCCTACCAACACGGTCACTGAATTTCAAGCTAGTGGAGGTTCCACTCTTCTGAACCTTGATTTCTTTGGGCCCGTGGATGACAGTAGCTCTAGCAGCAGCACCACAATCCCAGGTCAGCAGAGTGTTAAAACCACAATTCTAGTTAATTTACTAAAAGCATGATCACAACACTTGACTTTCCTATAAACAAGGGAACAAGTAGATTGTATTCTCTCTAATGTCTTTTAGTACTTTTCTTTCATCTATCTGTTGTTATTTTCTAGTATCTGACTATAACAATGACTTACATGAAATGTATTTTAAGGAAAACTTTCTCAGAGTGTAATATATTCAAAGCTGACAGTAGTTTCTAGCAATAATACAGCCCTGCTGTTCTTAGACAGTTAAAGGCAGGATTCCCCTCCATAAGTAGAAAATGTTATATTTTACATGCTTATTTCTTAAACGTATTCTACAAAGCCATTTCAGAAAATACAGGTTTGGACATAAGAATATTTTAATACACAAAGATAACTTTACATTGTAGTGGCTGTAATAATATAACCTTTACAAATTCTAGCATTTTAATTAGTTGTTTATTAATACAGCTAAATATATAATTATGTTCCAAAATGTTGGAGTCTGGTACATAATTACATAGTCCCACCTAGAGCTATTACTGTTTGTATATAGTTTTTAAATCAAAAGTATACTGTTAGTTTTTCATGGAGAAAAAAATGTTAACAAATTTAATAGAGAATAATTGCTATGCGATACTAAAAGCTAGAAATTAAAACTTACTGGAGTGCCTGTTAACATTCAGCCCTGCGAAAGTTCAGTTCATTGACCAAAGGATTAATGTATTTCTAACTGAATAAAAGATTAAAATTATATTGGCACTTTTATGTTGATGTTTATATTTTATTTGATTTTTTTAATGAATCCCTGTCATCCCAAGTTGTGATCTGGTAATCATGCCCATTGATCATCAGACATCCGCTGGGGTGCTATACTGATCCCGATGTCCAGAACACATAGTGAGGATCCCTTTCTGTGCCCACTAGTGGCCAGTTTCACAGCCCAGCCTAGTTCCTGAGAATTTGCTGGTTTTGTTCTATGCCACTAGATAACCCAGCCACCCTCTTCCAACAGTGTAGGAACCATGATGGAATGTTGAGGAGACTAAGTCAGATTAGGGTGATCCTGGGACCCAGGATGCTCTTCTCTCCTATCTGGTAGGGAAATCTGATCCTACTACAGGGAAGCTCCAAAGCCCTCTGGTAAAGAATGACTGGATTCCCCAAGTCTAAGCCCCAGGCTGTTTGGTTGTTTTCAAGATTTTGCAAGCATATGAAAAACCAATCCATATCTGGTTTTGACTTAACGGTGATATTTTACTATTATTTAAATTACTTCTAAATACTTTTGGTCTATGGAGTAACCTGGGTGAGCTAGAGTTGTCTGACATTTCATAATACTTAATGGGGGTGAGGGGAACGACTAAAAACTTGTATATCACTTTCTTTATTACTGTGTTCTCAAGAATTAATCACCAAGGTCCCATTATTAAATTTGCTCCCAGCTTTGTTGTCACAACCTATATTATAGTTTAAATGTCACTTTTTCTTTTGGATGCCTAAAAACACAGGTTTAGTTTTAATTTTTGCTCACATTTCAAACTCATTTAAAAGCCACTCATAGGAGCACAAATAACCTGGCCATATAAAGAAGTACAGAAGTGACCTGATAATCAGGCTCAGTGTACACAGCTGTGAGAAGAGCAAGCCATTTCAGAAACTTGAGCTGTAATGAAAATGAAATCAGCATGGTCCAGTGCAGTCCTCATTACTTTGGAACCTTTTAAATATTTCTGTTCAATATTTTCATTAATATGCTCTAGCTGCTGTATAAATTTGATTATAATAAATTTGCTTTGGCTTCTTTTTGTTGCTATTGGGTTTTGTTAAAAACTTACCATCAAGTGACAGGTATCAACACCTTAGTATTCCATTTCACCACTTGCTTGCACTTTTTCTGACTTGTTTCTGGGAAAGTCATTTTGTCTTAGCTTGCAGTTATTTAATTATTTTGTGTGTGATTCTTAGGAGGTTGGCATAGAACTTGGTTGGCTAGCTTTAATTATGTAACTAAACTATGCCTCATTAAGGTTCTATTTTTAAAAAACTTTTCCATTAAAAAAATTACTCTCCAGCCGGGCGTGGTGGCGCACACTTGTAATCCCAGTACTTTGGGAGGCGGAGACCGGAGGATCCGGGTTCGCGGCCAGCCTCAGTTCGTTCTCTCTCTCTCTCTCTCTCTCTCTCTCTCTCTCTCTCCTTGTCTTTCTCTCTCTCTCTCTCTTTCTCTCTCTCTCTCTCTACCTAGTGAGGCCCTCCGCA
>PVJS01055761.1:0-12549 GCA_004027185.1 Glis glis
AGGGCCGGGGGTGTAGTGCGGAGGTAGAACGCCCCTGGGTTCAATCCCCGGTACCGCAAAAAAAAAAAAAAAAAAACCTCTTATTATTTTCTAAGAAAAATTCAGTGAGAAGAGCAGTGGCTTTTTATACTTCTGAAGATCTCCTTAATTCTGGCTTGAAAGAAGACAGCTGTATTCCCATATCTGATTCCACACTCAATTTATTAGGATATGTTATTGGCAGGGAGAGTACTTTAATAGCCTCTTAAAACAATTGTGGATATTTTTCTTTGATCTAACACCAAAGCCCAACAGCTGCTAGTTTTTTTAAAGGTTGGTTTAATGTAGAATCAAATTTTATATCCGTATTTCATTAATATCCATTGGTTTAAGTTGCATTTAAATGGACTTTTTATCCATGTTGTAACATTACGCATTAGTAACTTGAAAAATATTGGCCTGCTGAGCTAAGTATATCTTCCAAATTTTGACACATTTATTATATGATATTTTTAGAAGCACATTTGATAGTATCATCATAAAACTAATCAGGAAAGTCAAAATTCTAATTTACATACAAGTTGGAATTTTGTCACTATAACCTGTAGTCAACTGTTTTCCTTGAAGAGATTTATTCACTTCGGATATCTACCAGATTTTCAAGTCTGAATATGCGCAGTTTGTTAGTCATTCTCTCAAGCAAAGTGCTGCCAGCATCATACTTCAGTTTATGTCTGCACCCTACATATATTTACATCACACACTTGGTACAAACAAGAAATGCTTTCCCTATTTTGTCACATAGATCATAAAGAGATTGTAATGTAGTTGAGATTAATAAAGTATCATTTTTATTGCTTCTTTAAGGATATTCTTAGATGAAACTATCTTTTTTCCCCTATCTTACTAGTCCTATCTTGCTTTTAATAAGTTACCAGAACTCTAACCCATCTTTGATTTTGTGCCATTTACAAAAGTCAGCCCAGAGAAAGGCAGATATTTCTTACTTTTATTATAAAAACAATAGTTTGGCTTCATGGATCCCTAAAGAAGTTTCATGGGCCCCCAGGCACTTGAGAACAATTGGCATAGAAAATAATATGCAATATTACTATTTTCATAAGAATGATCTGAATATATGGGTTTATGTGAAAGTCGGTATATTATTTCATCCAATTTTTTGTTATTCTCCATTAAAGTATATCTAAAACTCTAAGATACACCATCCAAATTAAACTCTATAAAACATACTTTATAGCAGTCTACATCAGCAACTATAATGTAGTAACATTTTGTGAAATATACACTTAGTATAGGCACCATTTATCTAAAAATTAGATTACATCCTACTTGAAAATAGTGATGCAATTAAAATTATAATCAGCAATTAACAGCCAGGCATGGTGGAACATGCCTGTGATCTCAGTATTAGGAGGCTGAGACAGGAGGATCACAGGTTGGAGGCCAGCCTCAGTACTCAGCAACTAAGGAGACCCTCAGCAACATAGTGAGGCACTATTTCAAAATAAAAAATTAAATAGGGCTAGGGGTGTAGCTCATAGGTAGAATACTCCTGGGTTCAATTCCCAGTACCACACACACACACAAATAGAAAACGTCACCTGTTAACAAAAAGTCCTACCTGCTAATTTAGAAGTAATTCTTTGAGCTACCAAATAAAATTCCAAAGCCAGCAGAATGAATTACGTGTAAGTAAGACTAGTGGGTTAAGTGTCTTATATATGTGATTTTCCATGGCAATGTGGAAATCCTTTTGTTTTGTTTGTTACAAATATCAAAATAAAAGATGGCCTTTAAAAAAAAAACTTTAGAATCAGCTAAACTTAAATGTGCCTTCTAAAATTTTCAAGTATAATGCTAGTTACTCTACAGCATAATGGCCAAAGATAGAGCCAAATGACTTAGGGTCAAATCCACCACATTCTACCTATGACAGTGAGCGCATCCGTAAGATGGGGAAGTCGTGGTACTTTACTTCCTCATATTCCTAGGAGTTATTAGTA
This sequence comes from Glis glis, assembly GCA_004027185.1. Taxonomy (NCBI): domain Eukaryota; kingdom Metazoa; phylum Chordata; class Mammalia; order Rodentia; family Gliridae; genus Glis; species Glis glis. The sequence continues at coordinate 2,004 of PVJS01055761.1, forward strand.
TTATTATTAATATAATAACTTTTGAAAGACAAAACAAATACATGCAAAGTTCTCAGAACAATTCCAGGAATGGAAGTAATATTTTTTGGTTTCATTTTTAAGGAAAAAATATGAAAGACTGAAAAGATCACTGAGTATCTCCAGCCTACCCTTCAGGTTCTCTCAGCCTTTGTCTTTGAGCTATTTTACAACTTTGTAAATTATTATTAGTAGTAATCCAAAATATTCTTATGTGATAGAAAAGTGTCCATTGCCCTGTGGATATTAACTAATTTTATAACTATGCATAAATGGATTTCAGCATGCCTGCCTGCCTGCCTATGAGTCTGTTCATTGAGTTCTTCAGGAAGGCTGAAATGTCTTCCTAGTTCTCTCATTAATTAATACATGATAAAATCCTTAAAAAGGGTTCATTTTATATTTGTATGAGTGTCATGATTTGAAAGGTTTTAAATTATATTCTTGAACACATTATTATTATAGAAAGGTGAGATTAATTAAAGGGGAAAACATACCATGAGGAAAATTAATATGCCTTTGGAACATGGTGGGACCAGGTGGTGTGGCTTATTGGAAACAGCCCCGGAAGTCCTCAGAAATCATCACGTTAATAACACTAAGCTACCACATCAGAAGTAATCAGACTAGTTTTTCATGTTGAAAAAAGATGAAGTGAATACAATATTTTTTAAATCAACTATGGTTAAATATTTAGGCTTAGTTATTCATCTCATTTCCTGACAACACTATATGTATGAAATGTCATCCACAAAGCTTTGAGGGATATTTCTCCCCTCCTGCTCTGCCACAGTAATTTAAGTTTATTCCCTGGGTGTTCTGTCCGAGGTCCTAATTCTGGAAGCAGCAAGTCTCCGGTTGAATTCCGCCCACTCTTTTTCTAAAGTTGGCCTAAAAATTCACAGAACTACCATATTGAGCTTTTACTCCATTACAGATGACATCTCATTTTAGCATTTAAAAGATGGCATTGGTTTTATTTTGTACACAATTTAAAACCAAATTATTAAGAATGCTTAAACATATTAGCTTTTAAGAGATATCTTTTATTGTTCCAATATGGCCCCATATTTTAAAATATTAATATGATAAAACTGAGAAGTTAGAACTCAGTGATTTGTGGGTCATCATAATTTAGGCAGGGAGGAAATAAATCTATACTTACCTGCATTTCAGAAAATGATTTACTGAGCCAGGCGTGGTGGCGCACGCTTGTAATCCCAGTACTTTGGGAGGCTGAGATCGGAGGATCCGGGTTCGCAGCCAGCCTCAGCTCTCTCTCTCTCTCTCTCTCTCTCTACTTAGTGAGGCCCTCCGCAACTTCGTGAGACCCGGTTTCAAAATAAAGTATAAAAAAATAGGGCCGGGACTGTAGCGCAGAGGTAGAACGCCCCTGGGTTCAATACCCGGTACCGCAAAAAAAAAAAAAAAGAAAATGATTTACTGGCTACACTTAGTGTGGACCAGTTCAAATGTCTGTTTTATGTATGTGTATGTATATGTGTGTGCGTATCCCACACACATACATATATTTACACATGATCCTTATGAAAACAACAGATAACTTATTTACTAGTTTATAATATCCACTTTCAAGTTTAAGACAATCCAGAATTCCAGTATGTACTAACTGTACTTTAGGTGCTTTCTGTAACAATATTCCATAATTTGAGGTATTCTTTCTGATAAACAATAAAAATAATGTGTTTCCATTGATGTATAGGATGGAAATATGTTTTTAATCCTAAAATATCTGAATATCACTTCATTTGTGCAAGTTTACAAAACACATTGAATTACCTGTTTTACAGCAAGTACTTAATAAAATGACTTATTTTTGTCACTGTTGTATTTCAAGAATCAATTCAATTGTGCCCTCCCAGCCATATGAAAAGAGAAACCTTATTGATCAACATGGTAGAATCGGGCTAAAAAACAAAATGGGGAGTTTTGCCAACCACATTTCTTCAACTATCACAAAACAGGAAGTTGTAATATAGATTTGCACTTTCTTTTTTTATTTTAATTAATTAATTTATTTATTTTTTGTGTGGTACCAGGGATTGAACCCAGGGAATTCTACCTCTGAGCTACACCTCCAGCCCTATTTTTTATTCTTTATTTTGAAACAGGGTCTCACTAAGTTGCAGAGGGCCTCACTAAGTAGCTGAGGCTGGCCGCGAACCTGTGATCCTCCGGTCTCAGCCTCCCAAGTACTGGGATTACAAGCGTGCACTACCATGCCCGGCTTAGATTTGCACTTTCATGCCAAATAACTGGCATGCAATTCTGTGAGTAAAAGTAAAAATAAAGCCTTCTGGAAAGCTAATGTTTAACCTGCATACGATCCAGTGTCTCCCAAATGAACAGCCAGCATTTGCATACACATTTCTTAAAAGTAAATTAGCTTGATATGCCCTGGCACCAATGTTCTCAAAGTTTCTCAAATCTTGGGCCATTTGGACTGGTTGAAAGACTGTGGATCAATCAAACCCAGTAACTTCTACTTAGTACCCCCCCCAATAAAAAATGAATGCAGAAAGAATCAAGAGAGAATAAGGAGAAATTCTTGTTTATGATAAGGCACCAAGGAGACAAAGTGGACTTTTACTGGATTATAAAATCATCCCCCAAACAAAAGCTGGATCACCCTCTAATCATAAATTATACAGGCATGTTGCCAGTTGACTTCTCATAACCATGAAAGGAAATCTTTGAGGCAGCAGTGACCTATCTGAAAGGAGACGCAGAGGAGGGCTCCTCCAGGCAGCCACGATAGAAGGAACCCCCTAAAACTCTGAGCTGGAAATTCAATGTAAAAGAGAGAAGCCTGTTCGACTTCTCTGACGCACTCTGTGGTTTTGAGTCGCCTTGGGGTATGTCTTCATTCATTTCAGTTTTTCTTTGACAACGCCTTAGCCACTGGATTTATTTAAATTTGATGAGCTTTAGTATATTTTTCTTTTATGAGTAAGCAAAATGGTGCTCCCTTCTTTTCCAAATTACAAGTAAAAATGATGTTTTCCATTTCAATAAAAACATTTGGAACCATTAGGGAAGAAAGCGTTATCTTTCAAAATGTAAATTAAAATCACCTTTAGACTAGGAAGGAGCAAGATAACTTTGTTTTTGGTCCTGTACTTTTGTACCGTATTTAAAACTAAAACAAGTCCCTTAAGCACTAGGTACCTTGGTGAAATGATATTTACCTGAATTCCCCCTGGGTTATCATGAGAATGAAATACAGTAATTTGGTTAAATTTCTTCTACATTAAGTTTAGCTATAATATAAATTTATAAATCCAAAAGTAATATTAATTATTGTGCTTGATACTTACATGTGATTTACACTTTAATATCTATACTTCTTATATTCCTGTTTAAAATAAACAAATGTGAATGAAGTAGATCTTCTTTAAAGTTTTAAAGTTTAATTATGTGAAATCACTATTGAGAAAGTTTTTATTAATTCTATAACTTCAGTTTCAGTTCCTTTAATCCAACTGCTAATGTATGATAACAAGCAAAGCAAGCTGTAATAAGTAGATTTGTTTAATGTGATGTTAATTTCGGCATGTTGTCTTTGACCTTTCCTGGTCATGTCTGGAAAGAAGAGATCTTATTCCGCCCCAGCAAAAATGCTTTATTCATGATTTTGAAAATGCCAACATCAAAAGGGGGTGGATCTAATGCAATTCGATTTGTTCAAGTGGACAGGAAAGATGTTCTTTTATTCAAATAACAAGGACATTTGAGCCAGAAGAGCTGTAATACTTCCTTCTTGAGGAAAGACGTTCACTTGAGTTTATGATGAATTGCCTTGAAAATTTCTTGACTGGTCAGCTTATTAATAGTCAGATCCCCCTAAAACATAGTCTCAAAAACTGAGGTAATTAGCAAGTCTTTTGTCCAAAAAGGAAAAAAGAAGTGTTTGAATATCAACAGCCAAAGAACATAAAGAGCCACCTAGTGGGATTCTCATCCTCTGAAAATCTTGGGCCGGGCCGATGGGATGCTACATCCCAAGTTCTGTGAATGGAGAGGAAGAAGACTATTCGCACAGTGCCAAGAAGTCGAACCAGGTTATTTATCAAAGGTCAGAGGACTAGCCTCAGAAGCATCTCCTAGGAACCAAATAAAAGAGATGGTGAGTTTCCTACAAAACAATTACCTGGAGAGTATGCGCACCCCTAGTATTTTGCCAAGGCTAGGGTAAATCGTTATTTCCTCGCTGGCAAATGAGCTGTTTGTTTCAGCGATGCACATCAACATCTGGTCATACGATGAAAAAGCAAAACAAAGAGACCAAGGGAGCTTGAAAATGCAAATTACAATAAAAATCAAATTAGGAGGTCTGGAAGAGGGTAATTCTATTAGAGTGGGACATTTTGGGAAATGTGCGACTTAATGCAAATGTAGGACTCCAGGAAAGATATGGATGCTCCATGGCAGCCTGCCTAAAGCTGGGAACATTACCATTTCCCAGATCAGCTTCTTGGATGTCAACACCTGGCCTGGCAGCCATACTGAGTCATGGGCTCCACGAGGCTGTCACAGGCCTCACCCCTGTCTGCACATCAGTATCAACTGGAGAGCTTTTTAAAGCACGTTAAGTCTGAGTCTCTTTCCTTAACTAACTGCATTCTTGGGGTGGGGAAATCTGCATTCTTGGGGTGGACCCCCAACACAGATAGTGTTTCCATGTTGCCATGAGAGGTTCTAATGTCATAGTCAGGCCTGCAAATTGCTGATTGAGGGAGGAAAACAATATTTGTAAAGTAGATATATTGGTCAGGGTTCACTAGACTAACAGAATTCACAGAATGAGTATATGGAAAAAGGGATTTATCAGATCAGCTTACAATGTAATCCCGCACGTGGAGAGTCAGAGGAACCAGTAGCTGGTGGAGCGGTCTAAGAGGACTTCGGAGAAACGATGGTGAAGTTTCAGTTCAAAGGGCTGGAGGCCGACGATCTCAGACGAGAGCAGAAGATCAAGAAGCTCCTCAGAGAAACGGCAAAGCTGGAGGCCGATGATCTCAGACGAGAGCAGATCAAGAAGGTCTTCAGAGAAATGGTGAAGTTGGAGGCTGACAATCTCAGATGAGAGCAGATGCGTTTTCTTCGGAAAGAGTCGCGCATCCCTCTATGTGGCTTTCTCCTTCTTTTATCTAAGTCCTGCACCTATCAGAACCCTGCTGCCTACATTTAGGGCAGGACTTTCTGTTTAATCTGCTGTTACATAAACCAATTGTCTCATTGACACACCCAAAGTCACATGATCTTGGGTGTGTCATGATCCGGTAAAGTTGACAAATTAGATTAACTATCACAGTAGAAAGGTAAATTTAGGACATAAAACAACTCAGGAAGTAGATAGGTTAATGCATCTCATCTCAGGACTTTCCTGACATATCCCAATTTCCAGATACTGCCCCTCGGTGCCAGTCTGGATACCTCACTGTGGCATTCCCTGACTGAAGGAAGTGTGTGTGCATTACAGCCAGCCCACGGTGTCCTCTTTCTTTTTCTGCTGATCAGACAGACCCAGGATGTGAGAGCAACAGCCACGACCCGCTTCCCTCTCCCAGCACTGGCGATAGTCTTGCGAATTGAAAACTTCTCAAGAAAGCAGGCTATAGTAGTATAAATAAAGATCTTAAGAAAACATAGAACTTAAAAAAATAACTATCTGGAGCATGAAAGGGAGGGAAGGGGGAGGGAATACGGTAGGATTGAAGGGAGGGCTAAATGTGCAATGTGTGCATGTATGATGTTCATACCCTGACATATATCAAAATGTATAATTACAATTTACAATGCACCAATAAATGAACATAAAAAGTTAAAAAAAATGAGCCAGGTGTGGTGGCGCACGCTTGTAATCCCAGTACTTGGGAGGCTGAGAACGGAGGATCCGGGTTCGTGGCCATCCTCAGCTACTTAGTGAGGCCTCTGCAACTTAGTGAGACCCTGTTTCAAAATAAACAATAAAAAAAATAGGGCTGGGGGTGTAGCCCAGAGGTAGAATGCCCCTGGGTTCAATCCCCGGCACCACCAAATATATTCCAGGTGTGGTGGTGCACACCTGTTATCCCAGTACTTGGGAGGCTGAGACAGGAGGATTGCAGGTTTGAGGCTAGCACAAAGTAACTTAGCAAGACTGTTTCAAAATAAAAAAAAATTAAAATTGGGCTGGAGGTGCAGCTTGGTGGTAGAAATTCCCTGGATTTGATTCTCAGAAAAGAAAGGAAGAAAGAAAAAAGAAAAGAAGGAAGGGAGGAAGGGAGGAAGGACCTTAAGTATACTTGTACACGTGTCCTGGTAGATACTACTTTGGAGCTATAGAATCTGAGATTGGATTAACTGAAATCTTATCTCTCATCATACTGATCTCAGTCTCTGAAATAGGAAACTAAAATTCAAGGTCGGTATGTGGAGGGACAGGGATGTTCTAATGGGGTGTGCAAACAAGGGATGCTGTAAAGCTGAAGGCTGCTGGCCCAGCTCTGGAGAAAATGAACTGTTAAACTGGGCGTGATGGTGCACACTTGTAATCCCAGTCCTTCGGAGGCTGAGACAGAAGGATCACAGGTTTGCGGCCAGCCTTAGCTACTTAGTGAGGCCCTCCACGGCTTAGTGAGGCCCTGTTTCAAAGTAAAGAATAAAAAATAGGGCTAGGAGTGTAGCTTAGAGGTAGAATGCCCCTGGGTTCAATCCCAGTGCCAAAAGAAAATGAATTGTTATGGAAAAATGGTTGGCAATGAATGACCTGGAGAGATAGGAGACGCCATAGAACAGGTTTTGGATCTCTCAATCTTCTCTCTCTCAAGTGACAAAGAACACAGTAGACTCCTATTGCAAACAGTCGTCCATTCTATTTGTCCTCCCCAAAGAATCAGACACACACAAAATAACAACATGGAGCTCATAATATTGGTGGCAATTGTGTAAAAGTGTAGTATTTTTTTTTTTTTGCGGTACCGGGGATTGAACCCAGGGGTGTTCTACCTCTGAGCTACACCCCAGCCCTATTTTTTATACTTTATTTTGAAATCGGGTCTCATGAAGTTGCGGAGGGCCTCACTAAGTAGAGAGAGAGAGAGAGAGAGAGAGAGAGAGAGACAGGGAGAGAGAGAGAGAGCTGAGGCTGGCTGCGAACCCGGATCCTCCAGTCTCCGCCTCCCAAAGTACTGGGATTACAAGTATGCGCCACCACGCCCGGCAAAAATGTAGTATTTCTAAGATGTGCACAAACTGATTCCTATACAGAGTATTGCTCAAATCCATATAACACCATGTATAGCCAAAACTTATGTGCTGCTTTTTTGGGGGGAAGGAGGTTACTAGGGATTGAACCCAGGTGTATTCTCCCTCTGAGCCATACTTTCAACCCTTTTATTTATTTTGAAACAGAGTCTCACTAAGTTGCTGAGGCTGGCCTTGAACCTGTGATCCTCCTGTCTCAGCCTCCCAATTAATGGGATAACAGGTGCTCGTCACCACCCCTGGTATGTGCTACCTTTCTAACAGTATCTTCATGTGAATTTAGAGATAGTGGCAGAAGATTCCAAAAATTGAAGAAATATTATCTCACTGATTACTAAATTTAAAGTGAGGTCTTCATAGTATTGAAATGATTTCATAGTAAGGGGTCATGAGAACTCTGGAGCTCTGCTTTAGACCAGAAGCGGTTTTCTTCACAAGGTTATCCTCGGAGATAAGCACACAGATAATGTTATAAAAAGTAAATAAAAGTATAACGCTTTTGTACTACCCAAGTTTAGCACAGAAATCAGGAACATTGAGTTGGTGAACTTGACGTAGGATAAAAGACTCCTTAGACCCCAAGGCAAAACCTGATTTTCAGCCTTTATTGCACTTTAGAAGAAAGAGAAGAGGAGAAGGCTGGGGAGTGGCCCCTGTATCAATTTAGCTGAGTGGCAGAGAGAAAAGTATACCGGGTAATGACTTTATTAGATTTTCTTTTTATTTTGAGATAACTATATAGATACTCATACACTACGAAACAATACAGAGAGATCTTGAGACCCTATTCAATTTCCTTCAAATATAACATCTTTCAAAACAATATCAAAACCAGGATATTAACATGGATACAGTACATCAATATACTGGTGTATGTGTGTGTGTGTGTGTGTGTGTGTGTGTGTGTGTACGTGTGGGTGGGTATAAGCATTTAGCTCTGTTCAATTTATCATATATGTAGATTCCTGTATCTATCAATGCAGTCAAGACATGGAACACACAGAACAGTTCCATTACCACGAGGATCCTTCATTTCTCCCCTTTATGACTACACGTATCCTCCCACCGCTTCAAACCCCCATTACTAATTCCTGGCAGTCACTAATCAATCTGTTCTCTATTTCTAAAATTTTGCATGGTGGCACGTGCCTATAATTTCAGTAATTGGGAGGCTGAGACAGGAAGATCGTAGGTTCAAGGACAGCCTCAGCAACTTTGCGAGACCCTGTTTCAAAATAAAACATAAGCCGGGCGTGGTGGCGCACGCTTGTAATCCCAGTACTTTGGGAGGCGGAGACCAGAGGATCCGGGTTCACAGCCAGCCTCAGCTCTCTCTCTCTCTCTCTCTCTCTCTCTCTCTCTACTTAGTGAGGCCCTCCGCAACTTCGTGAGACCCGGTTTCAAAATAAAGTATAAAAAATAGGGCCGGGGGCGTAGCACGGAGGTAGAACACCCCTGGGTTCAATCCCCAGTACCGCAAAAAAATAAATAAATAAATAAAACATAAAAATGGATGGGGGTGTAACTCGGAAGTAGAATGTCCCTGGGTTTAATCCCCAGAACCAAAATGTAGAATGTTATTTGCTGAAGTTATATAGAATACCACACTTGGAGATTGGCATGTTTTAGGTAGCATAATTCCCTTGAAATTCATCCAATTTATTGCATTATCAATAGTTTGTTCTTGATACTTCTAAGCAGTTTTCGATTGTATGCATGTACTGTAGTTTCTTCAACCACTCCTCTGTTGAAGGGCATTTAGGATTATTTCATATTTGGGCTATTGCATATAAAACCTCTATGAACACTGATCTATAGATTTTGTGAGATTTTTCATTTATTTGGGATAAATGCCCAAGAATGCAATTATTGAGTCAGACTGTTACATGTATAGTCTTTAAGAAACTCCCAAACCATTTGCCAGAATGAGCTGTATATGTTGAATGGGCTCCAGAAATGTTGACCCAGTTTCTCCACATCCCTTTCCTACGTACCGTTGTCACTATTTGGGGATGCAGGGGGGGTTAGCCTTTCTAATATGTATATAGTGGTATCCCACTGTAGTTTTAATTGGCACCTCTCTAATGCCTAAGGGTGTTGAGCATCCTATTATTTGTTTATTTCCCATCTGTATATTCTCCTCAGTGTGATACCATTTAATGTCTATTGTCCTTTTTCTGATTGGATGGGTAGTTTTTAGAATTAAGTTGTAAGATTTCTTTATATATTTTAGATATTAATCTTTTGTCAAATGTGTGATTTGCAAACATTGTCTTTTTGTATTTACCCTGTCTTTGGGATCCTTTAATATGGAATTTCAAAGGATAAAAGTTTTTAATTTTGATGAGGTCCAACTTATTTTTTTTCCATTTATGAGTCATGAATTTGGTGTCTAAAGATCTGAATTAGTCCTAGATATCAAGACTTTCTAGTAATTTTTCTAAAAACTTAAAGTTTCATGTATTACAATTAGGTCTGTGATCTGTTTTGAGTTATTTTTTTGCAGAAGATATGAAGTTCAGGTAAACAACTTTTTTTTTCCTGAGGATGTCCTACACCAGTACCAATTGTTTATAAAGCTATCTTTCTTTCATTAAATTAGTTTTGTATCTCTGTCAAAAATCAGATTAGCTTATTTATATCAATCTATTACTAAGTTCTCTGTTCTCTTCTACACCACAGGGACTAGACTCACTCATAAACACAGCCTGAGGGAAAATGCTGGTCAATTTCACTTCCCTACTAGAAACAAGAAAGAAAGAAAAATATTAGGGGCCCTTAACTTCCATTCTCTTACAGAAACGCTCTAGTAATTTTTCTTTCATTAAGCATTCCATCAACATACAAGTGCAACTACTCAAATAACAGCTCTTTTCCTCCTTTGACATAAGCAAGATTACTGAAATATCAACAAATTGTGTTTCACACTTGCATGCTCACTTCTTAACTGAGATGCATGCTCCCTTGTACACACCAAGTCCTGTTAGAAGGCAGTCCACTTGCCTATTGACTGTATCCAGAAACTATGGCTTGTGGTGGATCTGAACATTCAATAATCTGAATTCTTGCCTACTTCTCATTTATTACTATGCCTAGCTATGCTATAAAAACTCAATTACTAGACAATTTATTTTGGTTACTCGTTTATTTATTTATTTAGTACTGGGGATTCTACCTCCAAGCTACACCCCTAGCCCTTTTTATTCTTTACTTTGTTTTTTTTTTTTTTTTTTTTTTTTTTTTTTTTTTTTTTTTTTTT